>CM066586.1:7087957-7292957 GCA_033816785.1 Picus viridis
CAAGCAAGCACTCAAACCAAGAGCGGGAAAGGGACCAATGAGTTACATCATCACAGCACTAGTAAAGAGTGGCATCGGAGAACAATACTTAATATATAGATTGATATTTAAATATAGCCGGTAGGAAAACAAAGTGTCACTGACCCCACTTCATCTAAAAATACATTCATTTTCTTGTGAACTATTTGCATTACAGCAGGAAAGCAAACAAGCTGGCAAAGGATGAGGAAAAAAAGAACAACAACAACAAAAAACCCCAGCTATTATAACGTGTTGCCCACTGTGTTTTTTCTCTCTCTCTCTCTCTCTCTCTCTCTCTCTCTCCCCTTTTCCCCCCCTATATATATGTCTTTATTTTTACTTGGGGTGGGGCGGAGGTAGACAGCTTCATGCAGGAAATATCACCAAAGGATGTGATGCTTCAGGGGCGCAGGAGCATGCATTTATTCCCGTTACTGGGGGAACTTTCTTATAACTTCGCGCTGCCTGGCTGGAGAGCGGTGCTAGCACAGCAACCTCTCTTGCATACAATCTCTTTCAATAATGTAAACACCTCAATGCCTTTAGTACGTGGAGCTTTCACATTTAAGGTCAATATTTACAGTCTGGATTTTTACGGGTACCCATCAACATTGGTACACACCTCTCCCTATCAGGATGGTTAATAGGCTTGCTTTCTCTCCCTGCCTCTCTCAGCTTCCCCAGCACGACCACATCAGCACTAGTATCAAATTAACTCTCCGACTTTGAAACTTATTGATCTGCTATTAAGACACCAGTGAACCTGATGAAATGAGTGCTGTAGGTGCAGTCAAGACTTCAAAGTGTCACACAGCCACATAAAACAAGCGCCTTTGATCCTAACTCCGATCTGCTGAGGGTTTAAAGCCCAATTCTCCCTAAGCTGCCCTTCTTACTCGTCATGTCTGATGTCTCACCAACCAGCGACTTGATAATGCTAATAATGCAAATTTTAGCAAATGATTTTTACAATGGCAAAATTAATTATATGAATTTATGCTTCTTTCGGTGTCGATCTCTGATCTGCAAAAAAAATACAGTTGTAGTTATTGCACTCGCAACACAAACTATGAGCACGTTCAGCTTTTAAAACTGTATTACTGCCTTTCCCTCTCAGCTTAACAGGGTCTCATTTTGCTGCTAAAACTGTAATTATTTATTATAAATTAACCTTAGATTGCGTGTAAGAGAGCTGAGAGAATTCTATCCAAAGTCCCCTATTGCTATGTATGCATTATTAAAGAAAAGCCACCTCCACGCTTTATATATCCCTTTTTCTCATTCTTTGTCACTCACTCTCTCATGATTTCTTTTCCCTGTTCATTCTGCAAATCCTTGCAGCACAGTTGCACACATTATTTTGAAAACAACCAGGTCTCTGAAATGGCATCAACTAGCAATAAGGTTTTCCTAAATTTATAAATGGTTAAGAAGAAAATAGATGCCACGTTCAAGGATGAACACAGAGCAACCTGCAAAACTACGAATGACAATTCTCTCTGCAGTAAGTAAAATGTACATTTTCAGCAATGAGAATATTTTCGTGTGATACAAACTGATTGTTTTCCTCATCAATAATAATAATTCTATAAATATTTTTTGAATCTCCGTCTGAATTTGTCAACAAGTACTTAACGTTTTAATAAACTTTTATCTGCAGGCATCAACAATCCCACTTTCAGCTGAGGGAGTTTCTCACAAAACCTGTTACAGAAGTTTCCTGGCTGCATTTCGGATGGGAGAATCACACAAACGCACATGGCACGGGTAAGCTAATTGAGCAAAGACTCAGCTACCCTCCTCCTCAATACTGCGCTTACATTTGTTTTCTTTTCCGTTTTCTAAGAAACAGAATTTATGAAGATATCTTACTTGGTGCACAATCGTTTAAAGAATCTTAAATCACCTGAAAAATCCAGTTTGTGACATTTTCAGGTACTTAGATACAGTCATTTTGTATGTTTAAGTTAAAAGATGTGGCTCACTTCTGAGCTTCCAACTAAGCAAAAAAAAAAAACAAAATAAGAACTGTTAAATTTGTCTCTCCCTTTCTACTTTTTTGAGACACAAACATGGTAGCATCTTTAGCTACACAAAGTTGCAAAAAAAGCCCATTATTTTAATTGACTCTTCCACATGAGAATTTTTTTTCTGTTAATGCAATCAGTGTGTTTTCCCAATTTCACTGTAATACAATTTCAATGGTAATACCTTTTGTGGATTTTTTTTCAGTTTTTTTTTTTTTCTATGTTGATACTCACTTAACCTACTTGCAATTCTAAAGAAGTCAACACTTGATTGTGACAATGTTCAAAAGAATTTCCTATGCCACAAGCACAGTAAAAACTTTCACCAATTAGTGCAGGAAAAAAGGAGGGAAAAGCCAGAGCGCTGGTGCTCAAAGAGCCAGGCCTTGCGGCAAAGCTGTCATGTCGAGTGGATTGATCAACAGGACCGCAATTTCTAATGGCATGTTGTCATGAAAAGTCAGCCACGGGGAGCCACCTGCTTTACTCCTCCTAGACAGCTAGGAAAAGGAAGGGGAGAATAAAAAAAAAAAAAACAAAACAAAACAAAAAAAAAAAAAAAAAAAAAAAAAAAAAAAAAAAACCCACAACAAAAAACACACCACCACCCCGCTCCACACCTAGTTCTGCCAGTCCCTTCAGCTAACAATTTTGGTAAGGGTCTCCCGATTTTTATTCAGTAGGAACATGTCAAATCTCCGACCGTATTATCCAGCCTCTAAGATTAGAGTCACAAAAGAAGACGGATGCTGTTTTTAGGTGGGGGAGGGAGAGGGAACAGAGGATGAAAAAAAAAAAATTATCTCTATCTCCCAAATGCTTCTCAGATCAGAAAATACATCCGTCACATCTCTAAACCAACAAAGTTTGTCAACGGCTTACAACACACATCTAAGACATTCTGCAAGTCAAGAACAACACAGAGCGTAGACCTTCTGCGCGTGGTTTTATTTCAGCACTACCTTCCTTCGCCCTCACCGAATCATAAAAGCCTGCAGTTGACGTGCAGTAGTTGCTTTGTTTCAATTTAGTTTACCTCTAACATTCAGGATCATCTCGCTTATCCCGGGATCACGGCACCCTTCAGTTCTGGAACCCCATCTTAGCTGCCATGGCCAACATTTCAGATTGGATTGCACGGGCAATTGTGCGAAACACTGTGTTGAAGACAAAGATAACAGCTTCCTTGTTTTGCTGTTGGAATATCTGCCCGTGCTTGATGGAACATAATTAACACCTCAAGAACTTCCACCAACTTACCACTGAATAACAGCACCAAACAGTCTGTCTTAATCACTCTCCAGGAACATGCTAGTGTTATTTTAACCCATGGCTCCATTCCCTCAAAAGATGTGGAGATTTCCCTCTTTTAGTACATACAAAAGCCAAATATGTTACTTTCATTCTGTTACGCCTCACAGAACGTACTACAGTTGCCAAGAAGTCCAGTTAAAAATATACTCCAACACTGCTCTATAAGACAAAATGGAAACGTTGGACTTGGACAGATCTCTCTGGAAACATCTTACAATTTTTAAGCCTGTTTTTAACCCCAAGTTTTTGTTGATGGAAGCAGACGTTTCGTTTTGTTTCCTTTGTACAAAAGACTTCATGTTTCATACCTGTTTCCTTAAGAGGGTCCCAACCAAAACTGTAGTGTGCACTAACTGCTAATTTAAGTGATTTTGGAGAGGGAAACAAATCCAAAAATTTGGAGGAAAAAAATTTCCAACAACCCTCATCTATGTACAAAAGAAAAAAAGTCAAATAAAAGTTAAAGAACTTTTAAGTTCATGTAACCAAACCCCACTTGGCATGCAAATCACGTACTGTAACCTTTTATCGGCGCAGCCTCTGGTCTCATCAGTCGATGAAATTCTCAGCCCGCGGCAACAGCTTAGCCGAGGGACGCAGACCAATGAGAAAATATTCATTGTGTTAGCATTTCAAATGGCGAGAAAGGAAGAAGAAGCACTAACTGATCACTGCCCGTGGAATTAATTGGATATTCCAAGAATAATGTCTCTCACTGAAGATCCTTGGAGGCTGAACGCTAGTAGAGACCACATTTTGTGCGGCGCCTTCAAAAAGAGACCGCTTGGGGGTAGTGGACATATTAGGGTTTTAGCGCATTTCCCTAAAGGCCAGAAAATAATCAGATGCACTGAACCAAACTCGGCTAATCCATTCCATAATTATACACACAAATCCAATAAACTTTGTCACATTACTGGAAAATTAAACTATTACAGTGAAGCCTTTGAGTACTTTGAAAAAGTTTGAATTCCTGTTTTATCCAAGAAAAAATTTTTAAAAAGTGGGGGGAATAAGCACCTCGGTGAAAGTCAGAAGTTCTGGAGGTTGCACATACAGGCATACATGCTCACATAGATGCACAAACACTGGAGCCCATAGGAAGGGCAATGCTTAGCTGTAGTCTTCTGTTATGCTTAAAACTCAGGTAGGTGTCCCACAGCTTCCTTCCTTTATATGGAGGGGATTTACGTTTCAGCTTTATTGCACATAGCCCAAGCATATGCAATGACCCTGTCCAATATTAGTATAGCTTTCCTTAAGACACATCTTAATCTAACCTTTTCAAGACTCTCTTGCTTTCAGACTCAAAACAGCATAAAAAATGAGCATTGTTATGGAGCACTGAGAGATTGAACTAAGGCTCTGGCTTGGTCCAAAGCAGTAGCCCTTTGGATAAACAGCTGCTTGTGCAACTAAATAAGCTCCATAGACCAAAAGGTAATAGAGAGGGGGGGAAACAAAAACCACCAAGGTTAGGAGGGGGGAAAAAAAAAGGGAGGGGGGGGGAGAAGAGAAAAGAAAAGAAAAGAAAAGAAAAGAAAAGAAAAGAAAAGAAAAGAAAAGAAAAGAAAAGAAAAGAAAAGAAAAGAAAAGAAAAGAAAAGAAAAGAAAAGAAAAGAAAAGAAAAGAAAAGAAAAGAAAAGAAAAGAAAGAAAAAGAAAAGAAAAGAAAAGAAAAGAAAAGAAAAGAAAGAGGAAAAAACCTGAGATTAGGAACCTTCCAAAATGTTGCATCTTTCCTATCGACCGCTGGCCTAGCGTGAGGTGTCAATTTTGACTCCAAAGAGAGCACACGAATTCGCAGCGGTCCCATTATGCGGTCTCTGCGCTCATTGTAAATTCTGTCAACGAAGTCAATCTTATTAACTTCCGCACTGGTTCACACATGACATTTTCTTCAATTTTCTTGCTGACATCAAAAACATCAATTAGCAGCCCGAAAATAGGAAGGAACGAATGACAGAGCCTGATAACGTCAACTATTTGAAGCCAAGGGTAAATCTATTCTCCAGTTCTGAATGCGTTCATTACAATTGCATTTTCAAAGAAGAC
The DNA here is from genome assembly GCA_033816785.1 of Picus viridis. NCBI lineage: Eukaryota > Metazoa > Chordata > Aves > Piciformes > Picidae > Picus > Picus viridis. The sequence continues at coordinate 7,093,374 of CM066586.1, forward strand.
CTCCAAATAGCAAAGAAAATTAAATTTATCATCTAGAAATGCCTAGAAATTGTTTTTTTAATCCTATGTCTATCTCTCAATCCCAGAGTGTAATACAAAGTATCGCAATTCAGTTTTACGATAACATGCCACAACTTTAATGGAAAGTTTATAAAATATGCAGCCCTTGCCATACTTCCTATCACATAACAACTACAAGGGGGTGAGACAAAATTTGTCCAACAGATTTTAGCGTCGCCTTGTCTGCTCCATCGGTTCTCATAGGCTGTCACGGCACTTCCACACGCACGCACGCGCTCTCCCAATACACGCACACACATCTCCCCCACCCCTTCCATCCATGCTCGTGCAGAATTTATGAGCTAGGCAAAATCCAGCGACTTTAAAACCCCAGCAAGCACTACATTACTGGTGTGCGGGGGGAAGATGCTTGCTGGAGCTGCCTCGCATTTGCATTCGCCCAACTCTTTTTATGTTTCAGAGAAAACAAACCCAACTCCCTGCCCGGGAAAAGCAAAGGGAAAGTCCAACCAAAGATTTGATGTGAACTGTCAAGCACCAAGCACATGCATTCAATCAGCTGCCAGAACTTCCGCTTGCTGAACTCTCGCCCTCTTCCCATTTTATTGACATTTTCAAAAATAAATACATAAAAATAACCTCCCAGTAACACAGAAACAAGACACCCGTGTCAAAACAACACAGTCCATTTGCTGCACTCAGCAACAAGTTTCTGGAGAAAGGTAAGTGTATTTAGTACGAGAGGGGAGGAGGAAAAAAAAAAAAAAAAAAAAAGTAAGGCAGTAAACCTGTTTTGGTGGTCTTTAAAGAAGCCTCAGCTTGCGTTATTTATTTATTTATTTATTTCGCCGCCGCGCGCTTTGTGAACCATCGTTTCATGCTTGTACTACATCTCCTAGGGAGTGAATAAAAGCAAGTTTAGTGGCGACCAAAGACACTCACTCGGACTTAATGCAAACAGAAAGAGCAGCTACACCCTGATAAACAGATCACATTCCTTCAGCCCATTGATTTTTTGATCTTTTGACATTTTTTTAGTTGCTTCCATTCCCTTCCTTGTCTTTTCCTCAATGTCACAAAAGACAAAATGTCTCAGCAACTGATGGCAGGGGTATCTATTAGCTGTCAGGACGCCTTTTTTTTTTCCTCCCACAGCACTGGGTAAGGAAGTACAAAATAGAAAGCTGAGAAGTGGCAAGGAAACTAATCGTGGGAGTTGTCTAATTTAATGGGCTCATCGTATTCCAGGATTTTGGCTTTTCCACATCTCATCTCTCTGGGAAGCAGCTGGAAGGTGAAAGGGGGAAGGAAAAAAGGTTACGCTGAAGAGGCTTCTGCGATTTTTGTTGCTAGGTGGAAACAAACTAGAGAAGACAGAGGGAAGAAAAAACAGGAGAACTCCTGGGAGGTTTGGTGAGGTGCCTCTGTCTCTCTTGCAGCGTTTTCCTGGCCGTGCACAGAAATAAACCCGGCGCAGAATGAGTTTCTTAGCTAGGCTGTACTTGAGACGATGCTGGACATGAAATGAAGGTGGCTGGCGCTTGGAAAGATTGCAGAATTATTTTACAGCAGAAAAGGGAAAAAACAAACAATTGTGAGACACGCTTGAGTAATGGTAAATCTGCCTGCTTTTTAATTTCTTTCCAAAATTTCATTTTGGACATTTTTATTGTTTGCCACAGCCCTTACCAGTGCTGCTCGGAATGAAGGCAAAGCACAGCTTACCACTTATCTCCTAGAATTTATGGCAGATGACTGTAACCTGTGCTTAGAAGATTTTTTTTTTGGTTCAAGCAAATTACCCAGTCAGAAAACATTTACAATTGTTTAAAATACACATGAAGCAGATTGAAACATACACTGAATCTGCGTGTATTTAACAATAATAAAAACAGTAAGTAAAATATATTAAAAAAAAAAAAAAAAGTCTGAGTAAACTACAAATCTCCACAAGGTAATTATGTAAAAAATCTCCCACAGAATATTTGTGTTTGGTTTTGAATGTGTAAACCCTGCAAAAACCATCAGAGAAACTGCTTCTTTTGATTTTACAAGATTTCATAAAGCAAGGAAGTGAGTGGCACAAGAAAGATGAATTATTTTACAAGCAAATACACCAGTGTCATTCAAGGAACAGACACTGCTACAGACTGCTTTAAGCACAGAAGAGAGTGTAAACCAGAATGAATTTGTCCTGCAACAGCTTTTTCTACGTTGTTTTGCATTTGAAATTTCTAGGAATACGACTTCTCAGTTAGGGCCCAATCCTGGTAATCAACTGCAAATGGGCGTTTTGTTTGAAAGAGGACTTCGGTGTCTCTGATTGTATTCGAACAAGCCTGCTGTAGCACGAGCATGAAACATGATTTTGCCTTTTTTCTAATATCTTTATTTCTGGCAATAATTGTCTCTGTTTTTGCCACTGACACTGCTGTGACTTATTTTGACTTCTGAAAGCGCATCCACCTGGAAGAACAGAGCTGACGAAATTTGACTATAAAGAAACAGTAACATCTGCTAAGTGTAAAAAATTTTCTCCAAATTTTCAAGAAATGCTAAATTATTTCTCCTAAAACCTGAAATGCATGCCAGGAATAAGCTTCTTTCCCCCTTGAAATAAGTTAAAGTTTAACTCAAAGAAGCAAACAGGCGCAAACTCTGAAATATTTTTATCAGATTAAAATATATGGAGGAGGAAAAAAAGTCTGGAAGAGCAGCTAATTTAGCTTCCCTGACAGCATACCTTAACTTTGCTGTTTATAGGGGAAGTTTATCCGTATTCAGGTAAATCCCTGGGCTTGAAAAGAAGAAAGAGGTTTCACAGAAATACCTTTCACAAAACACCCCTTATTTTCCCTCGTCATTTCAGTCCGGAAATCCCGGCGATCATCCCAGCTATTCATCTCTTGATATTATCAGAGGTTTATGAGGAAGGGGAAAAAAAAAAAAAAGGAGGGGAAAAAAAAAAAAAAAAGGGAAAGAAAAAAAGGCAGGAAAAAAATAATGAATTAAAACATGTGACTGGCCAGCAGCAGCCAAACTGACCACACGTTAGCGATGGGGATGAACTATGGTTATGTTTTTTAAACCCCCGCGCTGTCCTTGAAGCGGAGGCTGCATACGGCTCCATTAGATACAGCTACGGTGCTCTTGATCTATTATTTACAAAGAAAAACCCTTCACTACTTAAGTGGCCCCTTCTACTTCAGCCTTCAATTTCAGACGCATCAAACAACTTGGGGGGGGGGGGGAAGGAGAGTGAATGGGAGGGGAGGAGGGAAAACTTGAGTTCATAATATAATTCTATGCAAGAGAGAATTATATTTGAGTAAGAAAATTTGGAATGCCTCAAATAAAATTTTGCATCCGAATTGCAGACCTATCAGCATCATCCAGAAAAGCTTAAGTTGACCACGGTCTTAGCTTTTAATAAAACTATCTGAGGTTTTAACGTAGAATTTCTACGCAGAGATGCACAAAACAATTTACCTCCTCTTTAAAAAGCAAGATGAAAGACTGAGTGAGAACTGCAGGACTTCCTCATTGTAAAAATCACCGGTTTTCATTAAAATATAATTTTGCATTACATTCTGTAATTATCAAGACTATTCTTTAAGTCATACTGCATTCAATCTAATTAGAAAGCTTAGATCTCACCTTTGTACTGAACTTTCAACTCTCTGATGCCAATTAGAAACTATTTTAAATGAATTTCCCAATTAAACTGACTCCTGTGATCAATTCTGACATAAGATAAAACCCAGAAATTTTCAGGGAGGAAAAAAAAAAAAAAAAAGAAAGAGAGAGGAAAAAAAAAAAAAAAAAAAAACAGAGGCACATAGATGTGCTGCCTATCTGTATTTCTGAAAATATTTTGAATGGTTTTGCATCCTTATTATGAAGACTATCTCATCTCCTATGCTTGGAACAACCTCTCAGAAACAGCTCATATCAAAGGTGTTTAAACTACAATTAGTATTGTTTCATTATTCAGCACGTTTCCATTTGCAATAAATATCTTGGCTTATTATGCTCTATTTGGTTCTCGTGTTATAAACTATCACATTAGATGAATTATAAATGTAAACTATTAACAGTTTAGATTCTTTTAAGTTGTTATCAATTTCAGGCTTTTGACAGCTTAAAGGAAATTCAGTAAACATACCTCCTTCTCCTCTAGGAAACGGCTTCTATGAAGCCAACAGCCATCTCCCAATTAATAAATGGTTGCATTCTCCTTTTGTGCAGAACAAAATTAACTGAAGTTTCCCATATAAAAGACCACGTAATTAAAATTAGTATAATGTGTTAGGTTACGCTTAAGATATTCCGACAGCCTAATTGTATCAATGAGTCACCTAACTCCTGTTTGTACCAATTGGATTTATCTTCATCTCAATCAATGTGTCTTGGAGGATAGGTATCATTAGAAGTGACAAAGCCATCACGCTTCAGAATAACAGGACAAGGCGACACCCCAGATAAGGCAGCCTGAGACCTTCTAACGCCACTTAGCTGGGAATGACTCCTTGTATACACATCATTGCCTCCACTAAGGGTGTCTACAAGTTATCATTAGACACATTCATTGTTAAAGACTAACCAGGTCAGTGTTTCTGATCAGGTTGCAAATTAGACCAATTGAAGCGTTCTTAACCTACAGACTGGTGTCAGTAAGGACCTAACAGTGCTGAAGCTACATGGTAATATGTGCGGAGTACACCACCATTACTACACACTTCATGCTGAACACAAACAGATTTAAGCAAAACGTTTGGACAGGGGGTTTACAGACAATATAAATTACACAGATGACATAATGCTGTAGTTTTAGTGCAATTCTGATGCAAAGTAATTGTTCTGTGGCAAATACATTAACGAAAAGCGCCGACGTGGGCAAGGAGAGTATTAGAGGTGCCGATAAACAGGTCATTAAAAAAGCAAAAGAACCAACATGCATTTCTACTTCAAATTATAATCCTGCTGGCTTCCCATAGAATAGTTAAATAATAGTTTTCAGCAATACAAATGATGGCTAAATGAGGGGTTTAAAGTCTGATCTAGCATGAGCATCATACTTGGCTGAAAAAGCTGATGTTGGGAAGGAAGAGAGAAGACTAGAATGGTTTCCCTTTTCACACTTGTTATTTTTTCCTTCATTCTATTTTTCTGCACAGATTCTAGAGGCAAGCGTTGCATTCTGACAGCTCTCATCAGTGGACCACAGCACTTGAGTCAAACCAAACAAAGCATTAACATATAGGAAATACCACATACCAGTTCAGATGTTAACATTTTGCAAAGTTAAGCTTTTGTTCTTCTTGTAATAGAACAGCACACAAGGCGTTTATTTAAACTATGTAAGCTACAGGTTCTTCCCTGTTTGACTGCAAAGTGCTGGATAGAATGGACATTGCTGTTGACAAACTATGAGAGGACTATTATTTGGAGAAATTCCTCATGAGTTAGCTTTCAACAGATAAAACAGTTAATAGGTATAGGATTAAAAGTTGGAAGGGATACACATGAAAAATTTACACAGAATGCACAGGACTGTGCAATACAGTAATTTGGTATATGGATTTAGGGGTTGGTGATCTTTTTTTTTCTAAAAAGTATATCACCATCAGGAAACAGAGATCTTCAGGGTAATGTCAATCACATATTTTCTAACCATTGCACAGAAGTAGGGACTAGATACAGAGAGCATGTCCATTAATCAAAATGCAAAGAATATACTGTCTCAGGAGTATGTATGTATGGTTAGAAGTTAATACAATTACGTGGGAAGAATTTCTGAGCTGGAAGACACTTTCCACGTGAAGCAAACCACAATTTAGAACCATGTGCAGCAATCTCCTTAGAAGACATGTGAAGTTGAATGAAGCTGAAATGAGTGACAAGGTGGAGAAGAGGTGGAACGTTGCATGACATGCAGTGACCAGCTGGGGCATGTCAGGTCAGCTGATAAGCAAATGGTAAAAATTATTTGACCTGGGTCACTACAGCTGATAAATTCAAGGAAATAATAACCTTGTACGTGCACTCCCAAGCTGTCCAGGTGTTGCTCTAACACCTTGCGTTGGTCTCTATCAGGTGGACAAGGATTACACTGAACAGCCCAGCACAAACCACGGGAGGACCCCCTCAAATAGGATCCAAACACTCAAGCTGGTGAATTTGAATTGTGCTGGAGCAGACTAGATCAGGAGGTACCAGGGATGGCTTCTAGAAATCATCCACACATATCAGCACCATCCCCATTTGATGATCACCCTTGCACGCTGCCAATTTTTCCCTCTACAGCGCTCACTCTCTTGTATGAGCACATGTATTGCAGGTTTTAAAAAATGGAACCACCACAGCTCCATGCAGAACACAGAACAGAAGAAGGAAATTAGAATGTGTCATGTTAATTAAAACAAAATAATTAAGTAAAAGCTTTTCAGACAACCTGACTCAAATTCTGCATGAGCTGCTTCACCATTTAGAGTGTCCAAGCCAAATGACTGTTACAAGCTGAAAATGAGTGTTATTACAGACTACTATCTAGACACGGGCCAAACTAAACATGGCTTTGAAGATCTCCAGACAATGCACTGAATGTGAACCTGATCCAAGTCCTACCACTGTTCTCATCTCAAATTCAACTTGAAACAAGGAAAACCTGGATGCTTTAACATGTACTTTGAATTTTTTTTTTTTTTTATTTGGAGTACAACGAGCATAAATATACACAAGCCAAAATAAACCAGCGAGCCAGGACCTTGAAAAGTAACCTGAAAAGTGAAACAGAGATTGAGGTGGATCTTTTTTAAAGCCATTTTCAAGAGAAGGAACATACAGACACTTGTGCTCCATTGTGTATCTACAGACTGTATGTGCTCTCAATTGCTATTGCATGACAACAAACTTCAGTGGCCCTATAATAACACAGCTTAAAGTTATTTCAGCCTTGCATTTCATGTGTTTACAACCTAGCCTCTAACTTTTGCTCTAGGGTGAAATATAGCTGTGCAACATCTGTTTCCAGGAATACTGAATTATTATTTTAAAGTGTTTTCAACAAATCAAAATTCATTTTTAGGGCTTTCCAGAGAAACCAGCGCTGTCCGCAGTGAGACAGGGCTGTCGGGTGTTAGGAAAACCAGCACGACCTGGAATACAACTCTTCTTCTATGGAAAACAAGGGCAGTGACAGTGTGTTGTGTATCACCCACTCTGTGCTGAGCTGGATGGACTGTCTGTCAATAAAAAGGCACAGTTCTTGACAGTTCTGCTGATGTTGATCTACACATAGAAGTGTGGAGGCAGTCTAGAGCTAGAAGCTGTCCAGCAGCAATGGATCTAAGTAGCAACTGCACCTTGAGAGGATGGCATTGCCAAAGGTTCTTCCTTCCTCCTTAAATTACACCCCACTAATGAGAATCTTCATGTCTTAAAGAAACTTGTCTTCACATTTCTGCTAGGCAGGTACAGCCATGATCCCCAGTTTCCCGGAAGGACACACCATGTAATTTGCCTGATTTGACCAGCAGCGGGGTATGACCCCGAAACCACATCTGGTGCTAACATCCCACAAGCCAGTCAGTTAACATAATTACGTGCCTGACCTCAAACTAGTAACAGGAACTCACTGGTTTAAAAATAAAATCTTCTTCTTGTTCTCTATCTTGAAAATTGCAAGGTATAACAAGACCCAGCCATGGCCAGGCTGAATGCAGTTATTTCTGTAGGTAAGATAAAACTTCTGAGTCTTAACTGATGTGTAACACTTAAGTATGGTCAAAACCCCAGTCGCTATCTCAGAACAACCTAATATCCTCTTTCTTCCCATTTCCTCCCTCCCCTAGAAGTCCAATTGTTCTAAGGGGATGGAGATTAATGATATTCATACTTGAATAATAGCTACAGGGGGAAAAGCAAGTGAATATATTACAGGATCCAAATTACAGTAGTGAGAAAATACATTGTGCTGTGATGTAGAGATATACATGAATTAATCCTGACGTCTGTTTCTTTTGCAGAGGAATTAGGTATAGGTTGAAGCTGACCTTGCAAGAAGCATGCAAGGTGACCAACTGAGAGCGTACAGCGATGTCCACGGCTCTCCCATGTTAAGGGAGCAGTACTATTTGACTTCCTAAATCCCTGACTACAGTCTTGCATTAGGTATACACCAAGGGTGACCACAGTTTATGTACTAGAAACAGCAGGGAAACCCAGTAAGAACTGCTGCGCAGTCAGAGCATTCAGAGCAGCACAGATCATTCAAAGACCAGGCAGATACCTTGAGACCCAGCTCAGCCACAGCCCAGTAGAGTGCTACCCAGACATTTTTTCTTTTTTTTTTTTTTTTTTTTTAATGAATGTAGACTATTTTTTTTTTCCTGCAACAAAGTGCCAGATATCATCACAACAACTATTTTTTATCTGGTCAGGTGATTCTTCTCAAGACTTACCACGATGCTTCCTAGCATTAAGACACTTGCCAAAGCATCAGTGTGTCACATCTCCAGATGTAACTAAATCTTCATGCAGAAGTTTGGCCCAGTGATTGACAAATGATCAAAAGGCAGCAGCCCTAGCAGGTTACAATGCTCTTGCCATATCCTTCACTTTAGACTCATACCTTTTCTGGGAGATGTGAACTAGTGTCAGTTAGCTAGGAACGATGCAGTTATGGGATTGCATGCCAAGATCAATAAATGTACTGAGGAACTTTGTGCCTCCATAGCATTTCACTAATATTTTTAAAGAAAATATATTAGCATGGAAGGAAATGTGGCTCCTGCATAAACAAAAGAGCTATTTTTCAGAAAGTTTTTAGAATCAGACACACAACACATGCTTGAAAAATAAACCCACACTCAATAGGCTTTTCTAAGTGAGTCCCAAATATGTTACAAGGACAAAAAAAAAATTAAATAAGAAAAAATCCTGGTTTTAATGTACTCACAAAATAAGTTTTTACATAACATTTTTTAAAAGAGTGAAATAAACCTGTTTTAACATGATAGCTTCTGTAGGGCTCAGGAGACATTCTAGTCTATTGTGTCAGTGGATTAATTCTATTCACTGAGAAAGAGTATACCAACATGTCCTATTATGCCCAACAACTGCAGAGATCTGCATGAATGGAGTGTGCTGAATCATCAAATGCCCTTTAAAGTGGGGAGAACCCATATCTCTGTTAAGTAATTCACACAGTGAAGGACAGAAGTTACGGCCTCACTCTTGCAAAATCTGAGTCATTCTGCATCAAGGACACTCACAGCCCATGACCTCTGATGAAGGAAACATCTTAGGACAATACCCTGCTCTACTGCCTGCCCTGCTTCTCTACCAGAGGCAACTAAACCTCAAACACAAATCTGCTGCCATCTAACCCAAACCCTCCTGGCCTATAAAAGCTCAAACAGGGATGCAGCAGCCTCTCTATGAAGTGGTATGGCAGCCCTCCAGCAGACTGATGCAGAGGGCAGCGAGCAGCAATCTTTTGAAAGTCCAAGTTAGACACACCAGATGATCTACACTGCAGCACAGCACTTCCTTGACAGCTCTATTTTTGGTTAAAGTGCATTTTTTGGTTTGCAAATATGGGAAGTGGGAATACTTTGGGTGAAACTTGGCCCCAACAAAGACTGAAAAACTCTGCGACCTGTTTTCCCTGAGGGCAGCATTTTGCCCCTTTCTTTTAAGACAACATCAGGCAGGACAGGAAGTAAAGTATTCCTCTTTGCACTTCACAGAAGTGAGTATTCAAATACTGGAGGCTATCAAAGAGAGGAGAGCTTTACTTTGTCCTACCTTCACTAACAGATTGAATTTTAAAACAATTAGAACCCTGGGGAAAAAAAAAAATCACAAAATTATAGCCTTTAAAGGCAATAGCTCATACTATGCACAGCAGAGTTGTCCTCAACCCAAGATTTGCTGCTTACGGACATCGACAATTCTTGATGCTGCTCTAATGACCTTTTTGGCTTCATCTTCTGCTTTTTTTATATGAATAAAATAATTTTTTAAAAAATTAAAGAGAAAGGGTATAAAATTCTTTCTTCAGGCATGGGGATTTAAGAGGAAGCTGTTAATTTCAACCAGTCTTAGGCCTTTAGTACAGCCCTCAATGCAAAGTCTTGTGTCTTTCTATTTACGTAGCAGACTCCCATGTTACAGGGCCCCACAGAAGGCTCAAATATCCCTAAAGAAAACACCCATGCCTGACTCTTCCTACAGCTGATCTGGTAGAAATCCTTCCACCTGCAAAGACACGCTTTTGTGCGCTGTCTCACTCTGAGATGGGCTGTGTGAAACCACAAAAATGCAGCTCCGACAGAACAAGCTCCATCTGTGCTATGAAGACTATTAAGGCTAATCCAGCATTCCTAGACTGTGGTGTGAGATGTTCCCAGTATAGACCTGCTCCAGCAGTGCTCTGCCAGTGAGCTAAGTACTCTAAACCCATAATTCGTCTCATGTTTCTCCAGGCAGAAGCGCCAGGTCAGTCGATCCCGGCTGCTCGCCCCTGCGCCTTGCCCGCGCCTGCATCTTGACAGCACAGCTGGTGACCAGTGTGCATGGTGAACCAGACAGTTCAACTGACCCTGCCCATGACCATAAGCCTGTCTCCTTCAAGGGAGGGTTATTTTTAATCCAGGGCCCTTCTCTGGTTTGGTCTCCTAATCATGTCAGTTCAGATGACAGCATGGTTCTCAGTGGGTCCAACTGGGACCATAGCACATCTGATCCCACAGTAAAGCAGTTCGGGAGACTAAATCCACACACTTGAGAAAAGGAAACATGAAAAAAAAAAAGAAAAAGAAGCCCTCCTTTGCCAAGTTATCTTCCACTACAGCTTTCAGAGTTACTTGACAGGAGTCAAGAACACCAGCACTGAGTTAAGGAAAGGCACAGTGAGGTCATTCTCTTCAGCTGCCTTCAGTCTTGATGCTGTGTCAGCCAGAGCGCAAAACTGTATCCCAAAGACTGTGCGTGGGGGATGGGGAGGGGAGTAACTGCTGAAGCTGGCATGGGCACCAAAAGAAAAGCTTCTCAAACTATACCCTTGGAGCACACACACAATTTAAACCGGTGAAAGCAAGCTTTTGCCAGCATGGCTTCACAACGTTTTGCCCTCCGGTGAGCAAACCCAACCATATCATCAAAAGCGCAGTTTTACTGGCGTAATTGCATCTGCGGAATCACAAGGGATTTTGCCTCAACAGCTAACAGTGGTGTAACAAAAAAATAAAAAACCTGCTTCAGTGTATCCTTGACCAATGTAGCTGTGCTGGCAAAACTCTTCAGAGCAGACCTGGCCTGTATTACCATCATCCTTCGAATCAGAAATCTTGGTTTTCTCCACTATCTTTGCTGCTTAGTTTAAGCTTTACGGTTCGTTCAACAGAAACCAACTTACTTTCACTTCTGCTTATACTCAGTCCTCCTTTTCAGGCTTACAGACCTGACAAGACTGCAGCCACCACAGGATGCACCTCAGCCTGTGGTTGAGCTCCTCCACATCCTTCACTCTGGAAAACGCGTGCATCACTATGCCCATGACAACACTGGAGGAGCTTCCTCCCTCCCCTGCCAGTATCCGTACACCCCGAGTGGTTGCCCCAATCTTAGCTGACTGCTCAAGGATTGTGGAGGCATTACAGAGGGCTTCCAGGTGGAGTGAAGCTGCTGGACTTCTGCAGCTGAAGTGCAAACTTTGGAAAATGCTCCATTCAGAAAGAATCTCATTCATTGTACCTTTTGTGCCTTTCTTTGTCTCAGTTACTGAGGGAATTTACACAAGAACAGCGATTGCTTCCTAAAGGTGAACAGAACTTTTTAAAACCGCTTAAGAGCTGAAATAGGTAATAGAATCTAAGCACAGGTATAATCATCATTTTAGAACTGCCATGATGCAGTCGAGTCTTGGCTCTGTTTCCTTTTGCTCTCTCAGCACCTCTGTGCTGCCTGGACACTACCAGTAATGGAGTTTTCTTTCAAGGCATCCCAGAAGAGATGCACAGATGACGTCCTGACTCAGCCTAGATGGATGTGTGTGTAAGAACTGACAACCAAAGCTGAAGTAGAAATATAGGAAGTCTGAAAAAAAAAAAAAAAAAGTATCTCAGACTTCCACAGCTTGCTTTCAAGCATCACTGGATTTGCCAGGAGTGCTGCAAAGATGACCTCAAGGATCTTGGCCTAAAAAGCACAGTGACAGAGAAAGTTGTGCTCAGTACGCTCACCAGAAGCTGGTAAAAATATGAGGATGATTCACAAGGTCTCATGCAATTTTACTATCTACCTGTCCCAACTGCCTGCAGGTCTGGATTAGTTTTGACAGCAGACACCCCACCAGGTGGGTTTTTTCCATACCCAAACCTATCTCCATGGCTGGCCTGGATGTGCCTTCTGCCATCACAACCAGTGCATTCTTTTGCTACACAGACACACACCAGGATGTGACAGCGTGGTCCATTGGGGATGACTCTCTTCTGCCCTTACTGGCTTCTTCTTCCACTTACAGCTGTATCTTGTGACCCAGGGAAAGAAGGTTGTCACCAGTGCGATGCTGCCTTCTGGTTTTAGGACTCATTCAAGATGCTCAGCAACAAAAGGGTTATGCAAATAGGAGAAAAAGAGAAGCTTTTGCCTAACACAGCTTTGCACCAATACTACACTTAAAGCCAAGTTTCATTCCCAAACTTAACATGGACTTAAATGCAAGACCTGCAAATGCCAGGTCAGAACCGAAGCAGGCAGATAAAAATTAAGAGAACAGAAGGGGAAAGCATATTAAGTATGTTAGGAGGCCACCAATCTAAATCAAGTATAAACAACAGGGTGGCTTGTCGCTTGCAGGTTGGGGCCCTGCTGAAAGCAGGAGCAAACAGGATAATGTGCAATTTGCTGTCAATATCAAGTTACTTGCAAGACCTATTTATTTGCAGACATGGGATGTGATGAGCACTCCAACTTCACATGTCCTTGAGTACATCCACCTAGAGGCTTCAGACTGCCTTGCAGGGCTCATCGTTCCCAGAGTTCCTGGAGCAGATTCACAGTAAGTATAAAATTAGTCACCACTTCATGTGGCCAATGATAAGTTTATTTTTGGCATTATTTATTTCTACTGTCTTGACAGACAGATTCAAGCACAAGTCACCACTGTCCTACATTAGCTTCCCTTTGTGCCTCCTCCCCCAGGAAAGCCATGGAGGGAAAAAAGGTGTCTTAATAATGCTCAGGTAGTGCCGCTAAGTTTCACTACAGAGTTGTTTTTTGTCAATGGCATTCTAGCTGATGCCGAGTAAGAAAGGTGAAAGAATATTTCACTGTGTTTTTCTAAAGCAAATATTTGGTGCTTTCATCTTCCTGTGCTTTAACATGCAATCTGTCACCAAAAAAAAACCACCCAAAAAATCTTTTACGTGGGAGTTCATGGAAAACAGATCATGTTTCAGATGGCAATTGAAGAAGGGGGGAGGAATCTATTGTATTGCTCAGAAATGCAATTCTTGGAAACTAGGTTGTAAACCACATGACTAGGTATTATCCCATTTGCAGGTGTGACAATGCCATAGCTTAATACTAATGCTTCGCCCCTTCTTCGTCACCACAGTCTTTGTGGCTGCTGTATCAGCCAGGGTACAGGGTTACAAAAGCCTCCATCATCACCTGTCCCAAAGGTCCTCAGCAACATCTGCTTGCTTCATAAAGAACATCTAGTTCCTCAATGCATTCCATGGTTTCCCAAGGTGCCAGCCCCATGCTGTCATCTACCTGGAGCACCTTACACACCTGTCAGCAATTCACACCACCAGCAATAAAACCAGACAAAGAATTCTGTAACCAAGCATGCTTTTTCAGGATTTTGTTTTTCCTGGCTAGGAACACCAAGAATATCATGCACGTTATTATTTGAGCTGCTCCACCTAGTCATTACCCCTAGAGAAAAGGACAGCCACGCTTCTGGTACGTGGAGCCACACAACCAGTACAAACACAAGCTCCTCTTGGCTGAGCTGCCTGAAGAGCGCCGTGATTTGCAACTGACCCATCGTCTGCCAGCTTGTTTCTTGACCACCCTGGTTGTGGCTCCCATTCTCTGTCTGCATTTGGCACAGCGACAGCACAGGCTGGGGTTTTTTTCAGGTTTGATTTCCTCCCCCTCCACTCTCTTTTGCTTTGTGTTTGGCCAAACTCCTGCCTTTCTCTCTGCCCATTAACACGAAGCATGGACGGGAGCAAGCGGAAGGAGGTCACTGAGCACTTGGCTGCTGCACCATGCGGTCGCTGCTGTGCAGAGGCCACATGCAAACATGTCCAGTGTGGCACTGGGTAGTGTAACAGTAGCACTAGGGACAGAAGAGGGCTGACTGCACTTAGGCCATTACTAACCAACTGATGTAGCATGGAAAAATCACTCGAGTCATTCTTCTGGTGACACACAAACAAAACTGAAGGATTTATTATTTTCCCCCCTTGCCTTTACCACCCACATAAAAACAAAGCCAAAAAGAATCGTCCTTCTACAAGCCCAAGAGTTTTCTTCACAAAATTCACACAGTGCCCTACTTGTAGCTAATTTCTTCTGTAGTGGATTTGACACTTGACCAGAGCTAGCTCTAAAAGTGGACCTGCAACAGACTGTTAAGCAGAATTTGGTGGTTGTACGATTAAGAATAATCTATAGGGGTCTTCCACTTGTGTTTTCACATAATGAAGGATGCATTTGCACCTCAGCAGCACAGGGACTGACCATTTCTATTACTTCAAGTACAAAGTTAAGTGATACACACGAAGCCAAGAAGGGCAACAACCTCCTTGATTTGTAGTCTGCTATTTTAATGCTCAAGACGATCCTTTCCACCTTGCAACACTTCCAGATGGAAAACAGCTTCCCTCTTGCACTACAAAAATCAGAAACAACACAAAACTCAGTTGTTGATGTTTTCTTTACTCTCTACTCTTCCCCTTTCCCTGGTTTATACACTGGGATCAATTACCTAAATTTCTTGCTTGGCTGAAGTGGCAGGTTGCGAGTCATTACAAAGAGAGGAATTAAATTACAGAGGAATTGACCTGCTGGACATTGCCATTACCTTCCTGGGCCAAGACAACAGGAGAACTGCTGTACCATGCTCACTCAAGCAAGTCCAGCCCGTGCCAGAAACAGTGCTGCTTGGCTGCTCTACTCTGGGGACGAGACACCCACTGAGTTTCCACCTCCTTGCGCAGTTATCTAAATTCACCCTCTCCCTAATCCATGACAAACCACAAGACTTAAAAAGCTGTGAAGTCCATTTAGTTTGCATGAAACAGCTCTGGGAGGGAGATTAGTTTTCTCTCATCAGGGATATTCATGTGTGATTAGAAGAAAATATGAAAAAAATAAAAGATGAAGGAGCACAAGCAGCAGACCAACAAGCCATGCATGCATGCAGGCAATTGGGAGCCCACCCCACCTAGGCCACCAGGAGGGACAGCAGGAAGGACATGTGCCAACTGGGGACAGCCACACCAACTCCCCACCCAGGAGCTGGAGCAAGCTCCAGTCTCATGCTCCACTGTCTGGTCTGGCTGTACTGCCACTAGCTGTCATGGCTGCTGGTTTCCTCGTTTCTTTCTAAACTGGAAATACATCTTTGAAAAAAATCAGGGGGTCGTGCCAGCCTCTTCCACACACAGAGCCGCGAGCGCTGGGATGTAGGGGAGTGAGATCTTCGCTCTCCTTCTCCCAGCAAGTAAGGGCCAGCAACCAATTTACGTCTGTTTTCAAGCCATGTTTATCCTTCCCTAACCATGAGTAGCCAACAGCTTTTTCCTGCCTGCTGTGAAAAGCAGGTTTCTCACCTGTCACTTCAGCTTGTTGTAAGCACAAGCCTGATCTGAAAACCACCAGCAGTGATGACACGCTCAAACGAACGTCTACTGATTGAAAGCCCTCATGATCACCCTTGACCCCAACCCTGTAGATCATGTTAAATCCAACATTATCTCCCTGCCAACTTTGTTTTCCTAAGAGGTGAAAGACTGACGCCAGAGTCTAGACCCAAGGGACTGAGTGAAGAGCCTGTCAGCCAGAAGGTGGCTGGAGATTGGGATGAATAGGCTGAGATGCCACTGAGACGGTCTCTCATTCCTCCTTCTCTCTCTCCCTCTCTATCTCTCTCTCTCCTCTTTAGAATGATTTTTCTAGGGGTTAAAACTAAAGATAGTAAAAAAACTAAATCAGAATGCAGACTTTGCAAAGGGAAAAATATATCTGGAGTGTACTAGATGCCCACTGCTGTCCTTTGCTGGAGAAATGAACTGAGTACCAGGCTCCCAAAATCCATCCAGTTTAGTACAGAATGAATGCAGAGCTCTTTGTGCAAACACATCGTACCCCTTCAAGGCAAGGCACAGCTCCTCTACTCATTCCAAAGATGCATCTAATCTCCTTGGGCTATATGCCACTGCTCACCACAGCTGAGGTGGACACCACAAGTCCCATCCTTACTGAGCCATTCTTTTGGAGGTGCTATGGGATGCACCCTTTCAATCTTATTTGACTGCTCCTCGAGGGACTTGGATGGATTGAAAGTAAGCCACAACAGACTGTTGCCAAGTGGCAAGAGCCTTCCCTCTGCTTTTCCAAATACGAAGTTTTGTATGGGCTTTGGGTAGAAATGACAGCACACTTCAGGTTATACAACACCTGTATAAAACAGACACAAGAATGGGATAAGGAAGGGGAAGAAAAAAAACTTTAGGCTCATACACTGCTTTTTAACTCACCAGAAACACAGAACCTTACTAGGTTATTTACCTGTAAAGAGTCACAAATTTATAAAAGGTCCTCTTGAAACACATAAACCACAGTCAAACACACACAAACAAGCTGTTGAAACGCTATGTAGAAGTGAGGTCATAGTTGTATTATTGGACCTGAGAAATGGAAAAGTCTTTGTATGACTAAAGGATTAGGACTGGGCCCAGTAAGTGCTGAATTTTGTATCCTGGCTTATAAAGAACCATCTCATCCAGGCAAGTCTCACAGCTGAAGAGGTGGATTATAGTCTTAACCTGTTTAGCAACAAACAACATTAATAACAACATGACAGGAAAGAATTGCCGTCATGTAAAAATGCACACTTTGGAAGCGATGGGTTGTAGTTAAAAACTACTTTAGGATATGAAAGCAACATGCATTTTATCAGCTTTATGAGATTCCCCTATATGCATTCAAGGGACCTGGATTGGACGAGTGAACTCCATAGAAGTCATAGCATCTGTAAAATAGCTGGCATGGCAGCAATGCACTCTGCTTTATCTCTGGTGAGATTTCACATACTACCACACTTGTTTTTTTTAAGGAAAGTGTAGCACCCCTAGCATTTTATAGAACACACACAGTGGAAAATCCAGGAGAGGTATCATTCCATAAACACATTAAATACTCGTATATATAATAGAAATATACACGTATAGACACATACACACGCAATAAGGAAGATAATTGGCCAATAAATTGTGGAAACACCATAAATTGCATTTATCTGGCACCGCTGATTGCTTCATCTGTTCTCTCCTCACTAATCCATCTCTGCAGAGACTGGTTTCAAAGATTAAAAACCCCTGAGAAGTTTAGAAAACAGCTATATATTTATTTTTTTTTTAATTAGCCTTGAAAGATTCACTTCCTTACTCCTATATCTCTCTACACTTTTTTTTTCATCCAAGAGTAATCTTGATCCAACATGAAGGATTAAAAATATTCACTGCTAGCTTAGGCTGGGAAAAAGAATAAAAAAGAAGGAAGAGAAAAAAGCTAATATGGATAGAAACTTTGTAGCTTATGGCATAGGGAATCTTCCTTTTTCTGGTCATACATGGAACATAACCCATGATCATTATTATGTCAAGAGAGATACTATTCAATATTTAACTTGGTAAACAGAAATAGTGCTAAAAAGACCTTTACATTTTAGTGGGCTCTAACTGTAGGTAGCAAGACAGTAAGAGCATTCAGGGTATGTCCAAAAGAGGGTGTTCATCAAGCTGCACTCCTCTGAGCTAATTCCAGTGAAATAGGGTTGTTATCAGAAATAACCTGCTCTTAGACAATTATAGGTGCACTGTTTTGCCTCTTGTCTTGGGACACACCCTATTATTGTCATTATTAAACCATGTTTAATGACCTAAACACAATTACTTAGGGTGACTTGCCTTTAAATCTGTATCGATAACTAAACAAAAGGAAGTGAATGTTCCATTTTCTACTGTATTTACTTACTTGGCAGTATTTGCACAACTGATTTACCAACCTTATTGCTACGCGCAGAGACGTATTTACCAACTGATTGGGAAGAAGCAGGGAAACGTGAAGGCTGGGAGGGAGCCGAAGGGGCACACCCTCCTCGTGAAGCGGCGGCTGCACCACTTGGCAGGAGCAGACCCATTTGGACAGGCTGGAACTCTGGCCAGACCATCAGTCTATTTTTATAAATGCCAAGTTTGTTTATCAGCTGTGGTCATGAAGTTACCACCTCCTGAAAGTTTTTGAGAGGCCAGTGTGAAACGAGCTCCATTCTTGTTCCTATTCAAACAGTCTCACTCTTCCAAGCAGCTACAGGTGGGCCAGATCCAAGCCCTATAGAAATTGCTGTACCCAGTGGGTTCACCTCCAGATAGAGCCAGCAATTGGTCTGAGCATGTGTGCTCCAAGCCAGCAGTCTTCTCCTTAAATGAAAGCTAACACTTTTAAAAGCATAACCATGACTGTGGGGCATTGGGCAAGGTAACCCCCAGAGGTTTATTCCAGGGGAAATTATTCTGTGATACGCAGAATGACCTCCACTGTGACATCACACAAGAACACCTCCCACCCAAGTCCTACATGTAATGTTCTTCCTCAGATTTTGATCAAGGGCTAAATCTACTCACAGTGACACATACAGAATGGAGGCAGAAGACATCATAATCTTGATTCTGCATAAGAGGCTAAATATTCTCTTATAAAAGAGCGGAAACATGGATAATCTTCTTCTAACACTATGAATTAAAACAGAGGGCCACTCCAGAAACTATGAGGGAGGTGTTGCGTGTTGTCCCTCCATTCTCTGTATTCCAACAGAAGTCTCTTCTTCAGATTCTTCGCATAGGAACACCCTTCACTAACAGCAAGTTGTCCAAAATAACTCTTTAAGTAAGAAAATAATCTAGTCTGGTGCCCAAATCCTCTAGAGAGTTCTGGACTGTATCAGCACTGAAATCAAAGTCAGAATACTAAGAAAAGGTACCAAGTTGAAAAGTAGATCTGTGGCATAACTAGATTTAATCCAGGTTTTAGCAACATCGGTCTATCAAAATGAAAAGACAGTCCCTTTTCATTTTCATGCCTTAAGAAGAGTTACATTTTTAATTACTAGGGCCAAATCTCAGTAAGGAATGAAGACAAGTAATATTTGGGTTTGAATATTAATAGGATCAAACAATTGGGCAAGAAAGAAGTTAATCTCAAAAACATGAAACAAGATCTCAAGCAACAACTCCTTTGGGCAATGAGAAGTTAGGAATTTCACCACTAGCTTATGGGCTGATGACGCAGAAAGTACACAGCTACTTCAGGAAATTTGGGATGTTGCCTGAACTCCTTAAAGTTGTCAAAACCCCCTGAGAATAACGTTTGCTAGGTAAGAGAAGATATTCTACACCAATAGCTTCACTTCACTTCCACACCCGAACTTAAAGTTTGGAGAACTGCTTGCACAGATGTAGAGCAGGGAACATCCATTCATTGTTCCTCTTTAGGAATATACTTGAACTCCAAAGGGCAAAGAGATAAGGGCTAAACACAAGCAAATCATTTCACAACAAAAGAAAGCATTAATAAGCTCAACTCAGAAGCATCTCAAACTTTCTAATGAAGTGGAAACTTTAGGTCCAAAATATACAAGAAGGTAAGTCCAGATAAATAAACCACTAGCCCCCTTTTTTTGCCTCTGGGGTTGGAAGAAAGAGGCACAGAGCTCATGAGCATACATTCTTCAACAAAAGCTTCAGTTAGCTTTTCTCAGGGGGTCAGTTTACTGTGGCTTAATATAATAGTTGGAAGCATAAATAAATTGGGACTGTTGTTTGAAGTGGAACATGACTGCTGCCTTTGTATTGACCATCACAAGGTCAACAATTACATGTTCAAATGGCTAGTAGGATTACAGCATCACAGAGTAACTGAGATTGGAGGGACCTCTGGTCTAGTCCAAGCGCCCTGCTCAGAGTAGGGTCAGCGACAGCTGTTTGCCCAGGGCTCTGTCTTGTCGCTACCTCCAAGAATGGAGGTGCCACAATCTCTCTGGGCAAGTTGTTCCAGTGTTTGACCATATTCAGAGTAAAAAAAAGCTGTTGCTCCTTACAATGAATTTCCTTCATTCCAATCTGTGCCCACTGCCTCCTGCCCTGTCACTGGGCACCAATGAAAAGAGCCTGGCTCCATTGATTATACATCAGTGAGAGGCCTCTGGGCTCTCTTCAGGCTGAAAAGTCCCCACTCTCCAGTCTTCCCTCAGATGACATTCCAGTCCCTTAATCACCATCATGGTGGACTTTAATGGACTCACTTCATTACATTCATGCCTCTCCTGTACTGGGGAGCCCAGTACTGGTCTCCATGCTCCAGATGTAACCAAGATTTAGTGGAGGAGGCTGATTACCTCCCTCAATCTGCTGGCAATGCTCTGCCTAACACAGCCCAAGATATCACTGGCCTTTTTCACCACAGGAGCACCAGCCTGTGCTGGTGCATAGGGTTGTTCCTCCCTAGAAGCAATTTCCTATTTCCTTTCCTTGAACTTCATGAGATTCCTGTTTGTCCATTTCTCCAGCTTGCTGAGGTCAGTCTGAACAGCAGATACACTTGGTGTATCAGCCACTCCTCCCAGTTTCCTATCATCTCCAAGTCTGCTTTAAGTGCACTATGTCTCATTATCTAGGGCATTAATAAAGATGATAAACACTACTGGAGCCAGCATTGCCTCCTGGGGTTCATCACTGGTGACTAGCCTCTAGCTGGACTTTGTGCCACTGACCTTAACCCTTTCAACCCCACATCACTATCCACTTACCTAGCCCATGCCACTTTGCCTATGAAGATGTTATGGAAAACAGCGTCAAGAGCCATACCAAAGTTAAAAGAAAGAACATTCATTGCTCTTCCTTTGTCTGCTACACCAGTCAGCTCATCACAGAAGGCCAACAGGTTGCTTGAGAGTCATTCACCCTTCATAAATGTATGCTGGCTACTACCAGTGAAATGCTTGTCCTTAATGTGTTTAGAAGTGGTTTCTAAGGTGAGTTCCTCCATCGCCTTCCCAGGGATTGAGGTGAGGCTGAACAGTCTGTAGTATCCCAGCTCCTCCTTTCCGTTCTTGAAGGCAAGAATGGTATCAGCTTGCCTTCAGTCCTCGGAAACCTCTCTCAATTGCTATAGCCTTTCAAAGATTAACAGAGTTGTCTCACAATAATAAGCTTCATCAGCACTCATGCATGCATCCCACCAGGTGCCTTGCTCTCTGACACGATCCTCCTCCACCAAGGTGTCTTCCTTACTCTGGACTTTCCTACTGGTCCCAGAGGTCTGGAATTCCTAAAAGCAAATCTTACCAGGAAGGACCAATAAAGAAAAGATTTTTGAAAAATCAACCAGATCTTCCTGAATGACCCTTTGTAAAATTCTTCCAGACAGATCCCTTAGCAGGCCAAAGTCTGCTCTCCTGAAGGACAGGGCTGGGATTCTGCTTTCAGTCCTTCTCCCTTCTTGCAGGATCCTGAACTCACAGAATTACAGAATTATTGAGGCTGGAACAGACTTCTGAGATCATTATGACCTAACACATCTCATGTTTACCACAGTCTGAGCTGCCCCAGTCTTCACATCCCAAACCAGTTCTTCATTGCTTATGAGCATGAGGTCCAGCAGAACCCTTCCCCTTGTCACCTTCTTAATCACTTGTGTCAAAAAGTTTTCACTGATACACTTCAGAACCCCTTTGGACTGCTTGCCCCCTGCTGTGCTTTCTGCCCAGTAGACATTGGAGTGGTTGAAGTTCCCCATAAGGGCCAGAGGCTGGAAATGTGAGCCTTCTTCCATTTGTCTGAAGAATGCCCACTATAGCACTACCCATGCTGGTCTGCCTGCTCATTCTCACCCAATAGCTCTTGGCTGGCTTCTAGGACTCCTTCCCAGGCACATTATTACAGCACATCCAGATGAAAAGAAAGGGGCAGAAAATGCATTCTTGGTAAATATGGTTATAAATAATTACAACTCTAACAGCAGCAAATCCACTGACTCCTTCCTTTCCACAAAGCCCAACCCTGACAGCTGAGCAGACTATACAAGCAAGCCTCAAGTTCCTTCCAGACAGCCAGGAGAGAACACCATATGAGAGGGGTTTAGGACCCTCTTATCTTGACACTGGGTTTATCTTCAGAACTTAGTTACTCCAGGCTGGGCAGGCAGCAGAAACTGCATGTAGAGTTATCACTTAGTTACTGCACCCTGCCAGGAAAACAAACACATGGGTCACGGGCACCCACATGGGATCCTCTAGGAGGGGAAGGGCTACACGTGCTCCCATACAGCCACTTTCCCAGGAACCCTGAATGCATTGACCATGCTAAGCTCGCCAGCACGTTTGCAGGAAGGTTTTACAAGGCCAAGGAGGAGGAGGGTCCTTTAGCCTGACTCCTCACTGCACAGCGGGCACATTATACATTTGAGATGAAACCAGCATATGTGCTGTAAGTTTAAAGACAACACTGCCAAGCTAGCCTGGGCTATTTTTCTGGGTGTTGCCCTAACATCTTGATCAGCCACAAAAATGTCTCAGCTGGAGTTTAGTCACGCTTCTGACCCAGACTAGCTGGCACCACTGGGTTAAACAAAGGGCAGCCCTGCCTTGCCTCCTTCCTGTGCCCAAATTAATCAATTCATCCTTGCAAATACCAAAAGGCTGGGAGCACCTGAACGGAGAGGGGTTATGTAAGCGAACAGGAGACCACAGTGCCAGGTTTAAGGAAAAATTTTAAGGCACCAAGAAAACATCCTTGATATTTTCCTTGGACAAAGTACCCAAGAAAAAAAACCTGCCATACTTTTCCAAAGGAATTCTTGGACACCTTCACCTCTTATATATATATTATTTTTTTTTCTCTCAGAAACATAAAAATAGATTTGATAATACACCCCAGCAAGGAATCCTGTTCTGTCAGAATAATGAGGAGGAAAACGGAGAGTGTCTTACCCCACTTTAACTTCTATGATTGTTGCTCTAATTATGGCGATCCTGACCTGAAAAAGGGAACATTCGTTCTTCCCCAGCAGCTCAGAGCGTGGTGGCAGGGCTATTTTTACCCATTAACAGATCTCCAACTTGTCACAGAGAAGGGAAAAAAAAAAAAAATACATTGAGCAACAAGTCTGGCTGCTTCAACTCATCACATGATTTGCCTTTCAAAAAAAAAAACAAAAAACCAAAACAAACCCCAAAGTTTTATTCTTTATAGACTCAGTTAGCGTGCAAACATGAAACAGCGTTTCACAGAACCCATGTGCACGTTACGTGGTATATCCTGCTTGCATATGTAAACTACAGACCCTAATGCACACACAGAGAACTTGCAGTGATTACTAATTGGGTACAAAACGTATAGACCACTTCTTTTCTCAAAACAACAGCATTTGTGCTCGAATTGCTTGTCACCCAGGTAGCAGGCTGGGGCTCACACACTGCTACTTTAAAAAGTTATGCAGCTGAGCTGAGTTCTGTCTTTTTCCGAGATAAAAGCATGTCCTGAATATTCTTTATTCTTCAGGGCTACTAATTTGAACAGACCTGTCACTCTAAGGAGAGGGGGCTGTGGAATATTGACATTCTATTGAATTATTTAAGATAAATTAACAGTGTTTCACATCCTAGGAGGTTGCTGTTTACAGAAAAAGCCTGACTGACTTGTGTTTAGACCTAGTAGCCAGAATGCAGAGAAGTTACAATATATAAACTATCTTTTATTCCCCAGGGAAATAACCAGGAGACATCAGCTGACTGCATGTGACTTGCCGAGGCGCTGCAAGCAGAACCCACAGTTTTGAATATTTCATTCTGCTTTGCTACAGATGGCAAGGACAGGAGTTCTTATGTTATCATCTCGCTAATTTATGGCAAAACCAGTCCTTTCCCAGTCAGCATAGACAAAACACTGATGACTAGACTCGAAGCTATGGGATGCTCATTCCCTGTCAGCAGAAGTCATGTTTAGACTTCTAAAAGGATTAGAAGGCATTAGCTCTCCTGCTCTGGAAATCTCAAGGAAGGGACCCTGAACACTGCTGCTGTTTCAGGCCTCTACCCAGACCACAGGCAAGAGCTGAGACACCAGAGACTCCAAGTACCTCTATGGTCACACAACGCTCCAGTCTGTCTGTGCACAGACACAGATCTTCTCTAAGGCTGGCAAGTTTGGAGCAAAAGTTTGCAAATGAAGAGGCAGCATTAATTTCTAATGGATGCTGTTGCATGGGAGTTCAAGCCTAGATACTCATAAAGTTCACACACACAAAGTAACACAGCTCAGTGAATCATCATCATAATTCCCTCAGCGAATTACGGGCTTTGAGCTGATGTACAGAGAAATGCTGTCCAAGACTCAATGCCAGCTTGCTCTGGGTGGGTATGTCCTCTTCCAAAGCCTCACCAGACTGACTGTGGAACATCAGCATGGCAGGGCATACATATATGTATATGTACACATGCTCTGGCAGGGGGTTGGACTAGATGGTCTTTCGATGTCCCTTCCAGCCCCTGATATTCTGCGATTCTGTGACATACATGCAGATATGTTTGCATATATGTATAGTTCATACTTATTTTTATGTGTAGTACTTATTTTTATGTATTTATGTAGGGGTGAAGGGTAACTTTTGTAACACCTCCCTTTCCTAGATGCTGATGAATACTTTCTTTTGATTAACTTTCCCCCTTCCCCCCCCCAAATACAGGGCAGACATTCAGAACACTTGCAGAAGGAAGCCCATAAACAGTGTAAGACAGTAGCACTGCCTGCTTGCAGATCATCAGATCGGTGCCATCAAGACATGAAGGACTGCCAAGGTGCTTGTGCTTTCCTGCTCACACTGAGATTTGACCCTGGAAGTGGTGGGAGCAGGCGCAGAAGCAGCAGCCAGGTACGTGGATGGTGGGACCAGAAATGGGGCTGGACATGCACTCTGTGCTCTAGGAATGAAGCCCATCCCTCCCATCCACCCAAAGACCTTGGGAACATGGAAAGGAGCAATTCAGCATCTGACAGGCCACTAAGGGCACAGCAGCCCTTTTGCAAACATAATGCTGAGTCACTAACCATGCCCAAGAGACTGACATTGGGAGATTAGTGTGAATTTATGGCTGAGGTCCCTCATTTTTCTCCATCATGGTAATGACTCATTTCCTACCCACAGGGGCGAAGGGCTGGCTATAAAACCTCCCATTGTTCCTCTCACTTACCTGGTAAGAAGGGGATTAAAAGAGATGTTTATTTGTGCACCCAGTTTCTACAGAAAATTACGTAGGAGGAGCTTGGGGGGAAGATTTCAAAGACAGAATGTGGATGCAGAAAGACACTCTGAAAGGAAATGAAGGGAAAAAACCCAGACAGACTTAATCTTTGATTCAGCATTGATTACATTATCTTTTATATACAAATGCACATACATCTTGCAGACATAGCTATAAGCATATATGGAGCCAAGCAAAGCATGGGTATTCACACCAACCACCACATCTGCTGAGGCTGATGTGAGCCCTTGACTACTTGGTCCATTCCGTGTGTGCTGGCACATTCCCTCTCAATGTTTCTGAGTCTCTCACAAGCTTTGAAGTTTCTTTCCTGGCCCTAATGTGCCCTTAACTTTTTTTTCCTTCCTTTATAAAACCCCCCATAAACTTCTTTTTTAATATGTTTTTGAGGTTCTGGTTTGGGGGGGGAAACAAACACAAAACAAAGAGAAACAAACAAAAAACCACCACAAACCAAACAAAAACCACAACAGTAATCAGCTAGGGAGATGTTTCAAAATTCAGCATCTCTAAACTCATTAGAAGTTAGCACTTTATCATTGATTAGAGAACCAAAAGAGCTTAAGATGTCAAAAAGATATCAAAACTAGTCATCCATCACTTCTGCCTATGACAAGTATTTTAAATTTCAAGTACTGCATGTTTCCATGATGCTGCTGGTTTTAGGAATGATCTACAGTAGGATCAATATATTTGGAGTCACGCTAGGGAAGATGCTAATTTCACAGAAATGAGGGGAAGGCCATTTCTCAGTAGCACTAGAGAAATCCTTTCTTTTATTCTCTTTTGAGCAGCATAAACAGAGCTTTGCTACCACTTGTTCCTCAGCATTTAACTTATCAGTCCCCAAATCATAGTAATCAAACCACACGGAGAAACTTCTTGCTCAGGAAAAACGCCAAATGCTACATGGAGCTCTGGCAAAGTCTTCTCCCTCCTCCCGTGAATCATTTTGTTTTTAAAAGGGTGGTATGATCCAGAAAAAAGAATTGACATAACAACTCTGTCCTTTTCAACACACAGGTTTCCTATTATGTGGCACTTAACAACTGACGTGGAGCATCTTCATACCAAGATGGCTATAATAAGTACTTTGAAGTACCAAGCTTAAAATAAAGGGCTTATATACACAATTGAAATGATTGCAGCTCAGGAGTTACCAAGCATCAGCTGAGCTCTTTGCACCTCAGCTGATGCTTAGCACTTAATATTAACTCTTAGTAATTCATAAACCTAAACTTCAATTAAATACAGTTTATCTTCAGAAAGCACTGAACACTTCATGCTTCCCCAGCTGGGTGTCCAGCATCACTTTTCATTTTGAAAACACTCAGGCTACATGCTCACGGTGTTTAACTCTTGCTGATACCACCATAGCTGCTCAACTGCAGAAATTAAGTTCAGGAAGCAATCCTTCTCTACTGCCCATGCTATTAAACAGAAGTGTTGATTGCTGACTGAGTAGGAAACACTACTTATTTCGCTATCAGTGTTGCTACAGACGTTGGCCTGAGTAGAATTAGATTAAAAAATATGTACAAAGGTGCTAAAGTAACAATGTGGGAATAGTATAAAGAAAAGAAGAAAGAAATACCCAACAAACCCAACCACATCTCAACAAAGACATTTCCTTATTTCCCCTCTTTGCCACCCTAGTTGCAAGCTTTGGTGACACTGATGCAAGAATGGGGAAGAATTCAGCTTAAGATTTCTGATCTCAGCCTGGCTTTTACAACCCCAATGGCACAAGGTAAAAATCCCAAAAGCTGAAATACATAAATTGGGCAAATACGGATCCAAAACCTCTCTGAGAAGACCATATGGAAATGCATCGTTTTTATGAAAGCATTCTCAGAAATGCACTTTACAAAATAAAGTTTTGAATACAACATATATTTCTGCACACCTGTTTTGACACACACAAAATAATAATAATTAAAGAAAAGAGAAAAAAAAATTCTTCTTTCTTGGAGGCCACTTGTTCACTCGAGGTATGAGAGGAGCATGACAAGTGAAGAGATTTGACAACTGAGACACTGGAAGAGCTTTGAAAATTACTGAAGAAAAGAAACCTGGAAAACCCTGTGCTGGAGTGTTTTCTTTTTAAAAAAAAATAAATTAAAAAAGTAATAACTGTAAACTGTAGAACTGCAAGGCCTTCAGTCAGGTCATGCTGATCTCAGTATCTGTAGTTCTCATCCATCTCACCCGCCACCGAAGGTGGTGTACCTTTGATGTGAACTAATTACATTCGAAACATTTTGTCAAACAGCTTAATGCAGATGCCAAATAAGCTCTGTCTGTCTAAACAGGGCTTTAGACAACTTATCACTTTCAGTGTTAACTAGGAGCTAAGTTCCACTTCAAATAGAATATTATGCTGCACAGAAAAAGATCTGCATATAAAACTTCGGAGGGAGGGGGAAAGGGGTTAAAAAGCCACATTATTGGCTTTTTATTTCACTGCTGCTACATTGCCACTGCCCGGGCTAGGACAGGCACTACTGTGTGAGGAGGTGTGTGCACACCTGTGCAACAATAAAGCACACAATGCTGAAAGCAATGTTTCTTTTATCTGATAAAACTACCTACATGACAAGAGGAAGTGTTTTAGGACAAGGCATTCTGTCTGCTGTCTGCAGCATCATTTCAAGATCTCCTCAAACAAATCTCGTTTATTAAAAATGTATTAAAAAGAACGATTGCTACAAAACAAAAAACAAGGAGGGAGGGAACAACCACCAAAATTTCAGCACCCAGAAGCACAGGAACCTGGGATGCTGGTGGGGAGAGAAAAATTGGTCTCCTAACCCTGTAAGTGAAAAATGTTCTTTCACTTCTGGACAAAAGCAGCTGGATTTTCACTCCGGGAGGAGGAAGGTGTGGTAGGGGAAAACACAGGAGAGTGACACAGCAAGGGAAGATTCTGAAAGACACTAGAGTTCATTCAGCACATTTCTTATGAAAACTCCTCCTCCTTCTGCAGGTACATATGTTAGTTTAGAACAGCTCTGCCATTTCTATTGAAACAAATAAACAAAATGTAACATTGACAAATCAAAAATATATATTCTGTTTTTTCTTGATGAAACAACAGCCCTCCCCACAATGGCCACCGCCATTGCCTCATCAGACCAGCCTTCCAGCGTGCCTCCTCACAGCTCTCCTGTGATGCATCAGTACCCCTTCTCCTTCCATCAGTTTTGGCTCTTAAACATGCAAACAGCAATCTGAAACCCTTCACGATACTTCTGCATGAGTTTGCAGCAGGATCTGGTTCACAGCAGAGTTCTTCTTTTCAAGCATAAGGGAAAGGTTACATGTTTTCCCACAGTATCAAAAATACCAAGTACACTGTCCAGTAAACTCAAAATACAGCTCTTTTAAAAAGTCCATGTGCCTTTGGAAAAGCATTGTTAAAACTGCCTGGAAAGGACATGCTTTTGAAAGCAAGGAGGACTTAATTTCTTTTTGTATTGGTGAATATTGCAGCCTCTTAAAATTGAAGTATTACATCCCACAACAAAGGATCAAAAGCTAGATTATTTCTCTTTTAATGACACTGTAATCCCGCAATAACATCCTAGTCCTACCTTTTCCCATGCACTCCTGTGTTCCCATTTACATCAGCAAAACCAAGTTATCTGCCTTACGGTGACCCAGAGAGAGGAGCTGATGTAGGGTTCAAATTACTTGGGGGGAGGGAGGGACAGAGAGAAAAAAAAAAAAAAAAAACAAACTAAAATTAAACACAGTATTTTAACAGCCCAGTTCTCCAAAGAGGTTCACATATGCCTAAGCACAAGACAGACAGCAAGAGTTAACTCTTCCAGCAGAGCTTTGCTGGCTGAGCTAGTTCAAATGCTTGTGAATCTACAGCACGCTCCAGATAGATTGCTTCCTAGTATCTTGGACAACCATACAATCAAAATCGAGTTGTTTGATAATTAAGGGTGATAATCGAGATCTAAACTTTCAACTGCTTGCTTGCCTAGGAATTTAACTGGATTCTCAAGACATTACTAAGTCCCAGAAAACCTTGCAGACTGCACAAATATGGAGATTACTCCTCTGCTCACCTCCTGTCTTATCACTTGACTTCCCCTTTCTTCTCCTAGAGCAAATCTGTTTAAGTATACAGGACTTTAAACCATCTGCTGTGGGCAAACGGCGCAGACATAGCAAGGTCCCTACAGGCTCTCAGAATGTACTCAACACCATTCACACCTGGGCAATCCTCTTCACTTGGTTCTTGCCATTGCCCCTCCCTCCAAGACACCAAATCTCACCTGGATCCTGCCTTCACTTCTGCTCTACCATGCTGCATTCACAGTTCCTCGTGCAGCAATCTTCCAACCATCTCTATAGGGAGCCCACAACACTCAAAGAAACCACTTCTAATACTGCCTACACTCTCCAGAAACTCCCCAACCCAAAGGCACCAGACCCTGCCAAGAGCAACAGATTAAAACCAATCTAAGAACTTAAGAGAATGTTTGTGAGTTTTGCAGAGCCAGTGTGTGCTAGGAAACTTTCATTACACATTAGCCTCTCACAGCCTTCTACATTTGGGTCCCTTTGAATGCTCTCAGCTTACAGAAGAAAAATCACATTTATCAAGTTTGAGTATGAGTAGCTTTCTAAAGGTCAAATTTAGGTTACAAAAGGGAGGTGCCCTGTAAGGACAAACCCATCTCCCCCTTCCCTTACTGTAAAAGGCATTCAATCAACCTGTGGAATTCAGTGATTCAGGGGTCAAAGACAAAATCCTGTGAGTAGATAACTTTAATAATGACAGTTACACAGAGTCCAGCAGTAACAGGGCAATCAAAAGCCACAGTTTTAGGGTGTAATCTATTTGTAAATGGATCAGAAAATGACATTACCCACTGGTGGCAAACTACGGAGACAGACGCAACTGGACCGTACTCTGCAAAAAACCTTACACTTAAGAAAAAAGTAATTTGTGCTCTTAAACTCCTGACACATCTACTCCTTCACTGGAAAGGAGAGACTAGCTGCACACTGATATCTGGGATGTCACGTCAGCCACCTCTAGGAGAAGGGTACCCCTTAGAAAACTGGTGGCCTGAATTATCATTTCAGGATGTATTTCCCTGCTACAGCAATGTTTTAAAAACAAGCCACAGCAGGTCAGGCAAAGGCATCCCAGAGCAGAAAGGCAAATAATGACAGAAAGGTGCAAGGCGGTGATGGTGCTCCAAGATCAAAGTGTTATTCAGTAATCTCCGTTATTGTGCCTCGTTGGTATTTTAAGCAAATCAATCTGATCTCATCACTGTGCCTACTAATGTTTTAAAATGCAAATAGCAGTTTCTTATAATAGTACCTAGATTCCTCTCCCGGAAACGTCTTTATAATTCACATCTTATTAGCCACAAGAATTCCAATTACACATCTTCTCTTCTAATTCCTACCAGCTGATTATTAGCATTAGATTATAATAGAGCATTTTCTGCTAATATATTTCTTAATAACATCAAAATGCAGAACGCCTTTGTGGTCTAATAATTGAGTAACTGCGCTGAAGAGAGTACTAAATTACTGGGAAACGTTTTACTTTAAGTCTTTATTACTGCTCAAAAACACGGAATATTTTAAATGTGCTCACAATTTAGCTGCATTCATCAGGCAAGTCATATTGGCAGCCAAAGAGGAATGAAACCAAATTGTTTAAAGATCCAAATATAACTGAAGTTTCTGGAGGTTTAGTGGGGGAAGGAGGAAGACGACAGCTACATCCACATTCACAAACAAATGACAGGTTTAATACTGAGAAAAGAGGAGAGCACTGGGTTTCTGGGGTTTGTTTGCAGATCTCTTAGAGTGGAGAATGATACTGTTAAGATGTGCATTCACAACTCTAGCTGGCATCAGCTGCCAACTTCCAGAATGTTTCTCTTTGAGGACCATTAACAAGAAACGTTAAGGCGAGAAATAAGAAAGGGCTCAGAGCCTGATGAACACTGGAGACCACTGTCACAGCAGAAAACGTTCTCATATGTTTATGTTGCAAAACTTAACCACTAAAAGGAATTATGAGTAATGGATCCTGCGGTGCTGAGGACTCTCTAAATTAGCCATTGACTCCTGCAGAAAGAGTAGAGCTCTAGGGCTGGGATAGGCACTGCAAGTCACAACTAAGGAATGATAATGGGAAGCATGACGTAGCATGAAGTTCACCTTCTCTCATGCTCCCAGGCTCGTAGTACCATTCCTGCCGCTCTACCCCCACTACTCTCCAAAATCTGCAAAAGGGAACACACCCCCATTGATTGATCTGTGTGCTTAGACAAATAGCATCTCCAGTGGGAAGAGTTCAAGGTAAACACTTCAACTAAACACGAAAACAAGCAAGGAACGGAGGAAAAGAGTTCACCTCTTTATTTGGTATCCTGTGTGGTGCAAATACACCCAATTAGATGTGTCCGTGTAATTTTCACATCAAACATCATGAACTCCATACTCAGCTCCCAAGGCAACTAATTGCATGGCTCACAGTGGATTTTCCCAAGTTTTTTTGAGAACACTGCCGGCACTCTTCAATAAAGCCATTTAACATAACAGAAGGTTAAAGTGAGACACAAACACTTGCTTTTTTTAATTTACACCTTTCATTTACTTCCACAGAAATGTCAGGAAAGGGCTGAGATATTGTGTGATGTACTGTCATGTACGCTTCCTTTTAAGAGCTGGGTTAAAAGAAAAGGCTTGGATTAAGAGAATGTAATCAAGATCTATACCTTTAACAAATTTTTAGGCAGTCGGAAGAGGGTGCATGCTCAAGGGCATTGATCTTAACATGCCTTCAGAACAAAGGACCATCGTCCTGTCTTACATATTTACAGACATGAAAACAGGTGGTGGGGGAAATCTGCAAATGTAATGACTTCAGGTGATCTTTTTTTTTCTTTCTTTTCTTTTTTTTTAAATAATTAAAAAAAACAAGTCAGGTAGAACTGGCCTTCGCTGCTAGAGTCAGGCTTGTAAAACACTGTTTGTGCCCATCACACGAGCACTGCAAACCTTCCCAGCATGAGAAACTATTAGCCTTTATATCATTACATTAATGCAGTTGTAGTAATTTGTTGGGGGGGGGGGGTTGGTTGTTTGGTTTGGTTTTGTTTTTTCTAATGAATGCCTTTTGTGAACCAGCAAGCTACAGAAGATGCCTTTATATGTTGGTGCAATATGACACAGCACAGGGAGAGGGGCAAGGCAGTGTGAAAAGCGCCGCACTGACATTATTTTGGTAGGTTGTATTTTCAGCCTTCAGGGCTTCTTCAAGGGTGGTATTTACATCCAAAGTCAGCAAGCCATTTAAGCACACAAACGGTCTCACAGATCTCGCCTCTTGCATCAGAACATGCTGTCAGCATGTTGAACTATGGCTCTACCTGCAGCTTTCTGGACCCTGACTCACTCTCCTCTTTTTTGGCGGCACTCAAATGACCCACATTCCCCAACAGGCAGCTGCTACTCAACGTGAAAAGCAGTAGCCCCATCTCCTCGAACACCAGGGTGATCTTCTTCCCCACATCCCAAAAACAGCTGCATCAGGCTGATCAAACACGAGGGAATAATTACTGCCCTCTTCTTTCCCTCTTCCAAAACTCCATTAAGAAAAATCCCTCCCTGTACCAAAGGAGGGTTCCTTTTTACAGAGCTACCCCATCAGATACCTTGTAAATGCAGCAGACAACAGGGATGTTTTAAACACGCAGAAGACCCCAGTGGGCTTAGGAGAGCCTCCAGCAGTGCTGCTGAGGGCCTGTGTCACTGCAATTTATTTTAATGTGAGAGCACTGTAATTTACAACTGGGCTAGATTAGCACACCCAGAGTGGGGAGAACCCACAGCTATTATACAATAAAAAAATCCAAACTTGAATGGGGGGGTTTAATTAAAAACACTGTGCAATGCACAAAAATGACGACTTGAAGGACTAAGAAAGGGGGCTGAGGTTTTCCCTCAAAGACAACAGAAAAGGTGGAGAGGTACACCATAAAACTTATCTGAGAAAGAAAGTGTGTGGGAGAAAACCAAACCAAAACAAGGTCTCCAAAAGGAAGATGGACATTTTCTTAGCAAACACAAAATTAAGCAAAGTTATGACAATAAAACCATCTCAGGTGTCAGATTTATCTCCTCCAGCTTGTGGCTGCCAAGAAGGCACTCCAGTAAGTGTCTCCTTACAGCTCCTTAGCCAAGGCCCTCCCAGATCCCCTACTTTGCCATCCAAATTTTTTGCCAGTAAGCTCCACAGGGGAAAACAGAGGAAGCCAAAACAACACTTGACACTGGTTAGCAGAAAGCAGAAGCATATCCCACAGCTCTTCATGATGTTTAATAAACAGGAGGGGAAAGCCTGGTGTTTAAATTACAGAAGTAAGTTTATACTCAATAGTAAAAACTCCTATTGGCAGCACATGGAAATAAAGTCACTGACAAGCCGCTACTGTAGCCCTAATGGCCACTGCTCCTGGAGGGTTTCCTCGGAGGAACTGATTTAACACGTTCAGAGTGACATGGACAAAGCTGGGGCAGGGGAAAAGTGAGAAATGTGAAGAAATGCTCATACTTCAGTGGAAGTACCAAGCTTGTGCTCACTGACGTGACACCACACCAAAGGCAGGGCTGGCTTCAACTGTGTCCAAGGAGGAAGGAGGGAAGAGCCTGCATAGCAGGTCAGCCAGTGCAGCTGGCCGATGTAAAAATGCACATTTCCAGGATGGGCTGGGTGTGCTGACCAGCCCCACTTTTGCCGAGCAAAGCATGTTGTTCCCAGCCATAGTGGTTTAGCAGAAACCCTCAGCAGAAGGCCTGTGGGGGCTGCAGGGAGGCAGATCAACCTCTTTCAGGAGGGTATGAGCAGACTGCAGCCACCATCTCTGCCTGTGGGTTGCAGTAGAGACAACGCATTCATTTTCATTGCAAGGGCACTCCCTCTTCCCCCTACCACTCCACACAAGACCACTAGCACTGCAAATTAAGAGCCATGTGCAAGTTTCATTCACCCTTTGAGAGATATGGGCCAAACCAAGGCATACTGCTGTCAAGAATTCTGCTGCCTTAGCCAAACTCAAATCACTATTTCTGGTGTTGTTACCCAAAGAAATTGCCTATTTAACAGATGAGAACAATACTGTAACAGAGACCAGACACTTGGAAATTTAGTACAACATATGAAACAGTGTCTCACAGAATGGTAATTAAAAAAATGAACAGAAAATTGACTTGGCAAAGAACACTGACATATGGCTAAAATGCACAAGCGAAACATATGTTAGGTATTGTGCAGTGTAGCTGCATGGGTATCCCAAAGCTTGGTGCTAGGACAGTTTGGATTTAAGTATCTTGGAAATACCATTATCCAAATGGGGTTTAGAGACCAAATTAAAAAAGGAAATTGACCCTTCCATTCAGTAGGAGAGAGTAAGAATACAGGAAGATCTCAAGAATATTAGGAAGATCAGAGGTAATACCCCTTAGGAGTGTTTGGAGTAATCTAAATTACATATTTGAATCAGCAGAGTGGAGTTTGTTGTTTATTGGAGGGAGGAGTTATGGAGCTAGAAGCCAACAAAGCAGAGGGGACTGTCATGCCACCAGCCACGGGGGGGGGGGCAACAGGGGGAGTCCCTTCTGAACAAACACACACAAAAGTTTCACAGAACAGTGAGGTGACAAGACAGAGCACAAGAACATCTGAAGCCATCACAACCCAGCACCCTGAGCGTTACTGGCAGCAAAATTACGTTTTATTAACAGGGTCGGCAATGTCTGGACCTGACTACAGTCACTCACACACAGCCACTTCCATGTGTGCCACAAAAGCACTGGGCACCAGTGGAAATAACTCGTGTTGATAACAAGAAGTATTTGTCATTTAACTGAGTATAGTGTGGGCAAATTGTTTTGCCTATCATGACTGGTAGTATTAACCTGAAATTTTAAAAGCACATTTGTAAATCGCTAGCATGTTGCCACCTACTATTCTTGCTGTTACAAGTTAAGCATTAGAAGAACACATAGGCCAGATTTCAAGCCTGGACTCCTGGAAAAATACAGAGGCTTTAGTTTGAACGAGAAATTGCAGGCTTATAAATACTAACAACCCACGCCCCTCTTCCGAGAGACAGTGCCTGGCTGGGACAGCAACAGGATGGCCCATATCAGCTACTCCAGAGAGCCTGCTTTTTGCTGTCCCTCTCTGAACACTGTCAGGTCACAGTCAAAGTCCAAAATACTGTCACCTTGTCTGACAAGGTGACATTCTGGGCACTTGTGGATAGTCTAGCAAATATATCATGTACTTGCTCAAGAAAAACAGTGAACTTCAATGCTGTCATTAATGTCACACTAGAAACAGAATGAGAAGCACAGTCCACCTCCTCTAATCATTATGTCATCACAGAAGTGATGTAAACCTCAGCTTTCACTGCTGCCTCCAGGAAGCAAACATCAAACCCTACAAAGGGCTCTACCTCCTCTGCAGCTACACAGCACACTGAATGGCGTGTCTTCATGCTCCACATGCAGTGAAGGCTTGTGATCCAAGCTCAGGGCTTGTAAACAAATGCACAGCTCATGCCATCTTCCCTTGACAATGTAATTGAGAAGGAGCACAGAGAAGAGGACAGGCAGACAAGGGGACTTAAGAAACACCCCACAGAGGTAACCCAAGAGACAGCAGTGACCAAAAAGAAACTAAGATAAAAGCTTTCTAAGAGATACTTCCACTAAAAGTTGTTAAATTGACAGTGTTTAAAATCACACACTTTTAACTGTTGAAAAATAAATGCCCATGTTTTAAGAATATGAGGCAGATGAGATAAGCTGGGGGAAAGGGAAGGAAACTAATCATTTTCCCCAGCCTAGAATATTTCCCCCAGTTTCAATAAGAACAGCATGAGAGAGGGGATGCAAGCACTGGGACAGAGCTGAGAGCCAAGGCAGCAACAGCCTCAACAGGAGAAAGTGAAATGGCTCCACTAGAAAGGGAAGGAGAGTTGTGAGCATGAGCTAAAGTGAACATTCCCCGCAGGAGGAGAAGAGAGAGGATTTCACACTTCTGAGTGCTTGTGAGTGATGACAGGGGAAGACACAAGTTTGGCATAGACTGTAGGTGCACAGGAATTCACAAGCAAAACACAATACATAAATCTTATGACATTCAAAACACAAAGGGCATGTTTTACTTCATTGCATTTTACTTCTTCCCGTGTGCCCACTCATCTCCCACAGAGGCAGACCCAGTACTGCTCATCAGTTTTTCATACACTTTATCCCTGGATAGGCTGTGCAGAAAATGAAGAAGTTTTCTTTTGACCCAGCCTGGACCCACAACCTGTACAGATCGAGTTCTTCTGAAAAAAAACTGGTGAAACACCAAGCAAGAACACAACACTGGCCAACAGAAGAAAAGCTGAGGGATGATAAAAATCAAGTCTCACACAAGCTTGTTTCAGGTGGCTGTGAGAGGGAGGAAACTGTTTCTTTAAACAATGGGCTGCCTGCCACCTACAGAATCTGCATTAAACACATCCATGACTCAGGCACTGAAGTGGCGCAACATCACCCGCAACATCACCCGTTCGGGATCGGTTCCAAGCATGTGACCAAGAAAGAGTGGACTGGAATCAACAACCCTAACGCCACCAGAAGGATTTCCCCGGATGGTTCCAAACAGCAGACAGGACTGGGCAAGACTCAGCAGACCTGCTGCCTCCCATGTGAATCCTCTCAGTGGACCTGGGTTCATTTCATTTTCTGGCAATTATAAAAATGTGCTTCCATGCTTGCTCAGCTTTTTCCAGGATGCATCAGTTCCCCCTGGTTTCCTTCAACATTCTGGAAGCCATAAGGCATTAGTAGGTAAAACACACAGCACACACTGTCACCACCCTGGGGTGAAGCATCATCTGTCTTGGCACTCTTCTTGTCTGCTTGGGAGAGGTGGATATTTACAGGATATCTGGATATCCAAAACATCTGCACGACAACTGAATTCGAGTGAGGCACCAACCCCAGCCTTCAAGTGCAGCTGCTTGGACAAACAATATGAAACACAGAACAGGCATTTTTAACCTCTTCCCATTTTCTGATGGAAGGCAGGGGTCCTACAGGGAAAAGGTGAGTCCAACAACAGGCTCTTCCTTAATAATCTTTACCTCCCGTATTACAACCTACTTAGAAGCAGGCCATCCATGGTCACAAGTCAACAGGTGGTTAAGTTGGAGGCCCCTGGCCTGGAGTCTGTTACCTCCAACGCTGAGCAACAAAAGAGAGGTGAGATGTGACCCTGAACAAGAGCATGAAAGATGTTTCAGTATTGATGGATACTCAACTGAAGGTAAGGCACTGTTACTGTAGGCTGCCTTTTGCAGCCTGCCTTTGTTGCATTACAAGACAACAAACCCCACAGTGAGCTCAAAGTCAATTTATTTGGCTCACTGTAAATTCCAGAGGCCAGAGTTGGTTGTCAGTTGCACAAAACACAAAAACAACTATTTCAACAGAATTAGTCCACATGCCTGGCCCTTAGTCTCAACCAGTCATAGGGCAGATGTTGGCAAGATAAAGAGGCCATCCATGCTATCATTAATGAAGTTTCAGGTAGAACATGATGCAACATTATTTCAAAATACTGACATATTGCTACAGGTATTTGGTGATCTTAATTGCAATTGCTGGAGAGTGCTTTTTTTCTCTCCAACATTTGCCTGCCTGAAACCCAACAGTTGTGCTAGAAAGCCTGCAGCTGCATGGTCTAGGTTTCTTTACCCATCTCTGCCACAAGCGTGCAGAACTTGCAGAAAGGAGAACGGACTGGGTTTTGGTGAGATGGTTTGAGTCAAGACCCTCTCCAAAGAATTACTGGAGAAGTAAGGGGGAATCTCATCTGCTAATCCCTCTGTTGCACTAACTCGGCCCCCTATTAAACAAAAGTTGTATTAAAGCTATTTACCCTTGCCCCCCCCCCCCTTTCCTTGATTTCTTTGCAGCACTTTCATAAGATAAGCTCCCTCATTACCAACAGAGCCACAGTTGTCAAAGCAGGCAGTTGTTAAACAACATTTTCCAGGGATGTTATTAAAGCTTCCGGATAAAAGCTGTTAACAAGTGCAAAACAACTGTCTGGCATTTCCATCCGAGATGCTTTCCAAAGCTCCCTAGGCCATGCTTCAAGGAGGTCTGCCTATTAGGGAACACCACACAGCAAACAGACTGAAGATAACGTTGCTCCTGACTTGCCAATCCCCTCACTTAAGGTAGATGTTCTTCATCTTCCATTATGTTAACCGGTTTGCAATAAAGCAGCAAGCTGACAGCCCAGCAGAGATCCCAAAACCCACAGCCATGAAGGACACAGACATATCATATCCATCAGAATGTTAGTATCTCTCACAGGCTTGTAACAGAAGTGAGACTAAGAGAGTAATTACCACAGGGTACAAAATGGGACTTGTACTCCCTGGGCATTTAAACCATTACTCCAGATTTTCACAACCAATGGTAAAAAACCCTAAAAGTTAGTTTAAGAGTTTTGTTAGACATTTAATGAGACTTATTGCCCATGCAAGGGTTTGTTGGGGTTTTTTTTTCCCTGCCACAGTTGTGTCAGACAGATTACAACACACTCTAATTTTGGACACTAAAACATTTAGTTCCAACCAACGTTTTCACAAATCTCTTAGTGCCTTCATATAAACAAAAGTTATTTAAGGTTCTCAGCTGCAGTGTGAGTGTGACCAGCACATAGTCATGGGCAGGACTTCTCGGCCCAAAACAGTGAGGCACCACATGCAAGTGGTATGATCTGGGCCTATGATTGCCACATCCTTCTGATAACAAAGCTAGACTGTAACTCTATGCAGGCCATGCTGGGAAGAAAGAATAGTGAAACAAATAAAAAGCTGCCAGTGTATGTGCAGAAATGAGTTAAATTCAGATTTACTGCAGGAGCAGGGAAGTAGAAATAGAAAAGCTGTCCTTAGTATCTACTACCACACTGGTACTGGTTCAAAGAGGAGTTATTCAGTTATCATTTTTTAAAATATTGTGAATATCTAAACTTCAAGAAAGTAATTTGCTTACTGTTCTTTTCCATTTTCATTCTAATTTGAAACACTAATTTAGTTAACAAGCAGTGCTTCCAGAAGAAGAATAGTGGGAACTATTGTGCTATCTGATTTTCAACAGGCATGCTCATCAGTGTATCTTTCCAACTTCCTAATAAGGACTTTGCAAAACCCAGAAATTCCAGTTCCTTCAGGGAATCCATTCTAGATTTTTATACTGAAACTCACACATGCTGTGAAGAGACTTGGGGGTAAAGCAGCTGCAAGCAGAGTTCAGTATTGATGACACCCTAGTGACAGTGCCTTCTGTAACAACAAACACCAGGGATACCAGCCACTGGTGGAGGTTAATATTCTGCAAAACTCTGGGAATAGATTTACTGGAATGGTTTTACCAGGATTTTACCAGTTCCATTTTAAACACTTCAAGGCAGGAACCAAAACTCCTTCCTCTAGTAGTCTGCATGGCAATTAGAAGTGACCACAACTATGAAACCCTGTAATATGCCAGAGACTGTGTAGGGTTGTGGGGTCCATTGTCTACAGACGCTATTGGAAAACGAATGAGCTGGTTCTGTGCTAGAAATTCCCTCCCAAGAGTACCAGATTTTTCAAATCATGCACTGACATTTGCATTCCCACAACTCCTGCCAACTAGTTTGAGTTGACTGCTTCCTCTTCAGTATATGGTGTTTATTTTCACAAAAGCAGGGATACTATTCCTAACAGTATTTGGTGCAGATATGGAGGACAAAGAAAGGAAAAGGACATGGAAGTAGTCAATGGAGTCTCCAGCCATCCATTTCAACAGACTACCAATCTTTTTGCCACCAGATCAAATTTCTTGGCTTCCTTACCTTAAAAGTTAAAAAGTTACCCTCATGCTTTATTTAATCCAGGTCCTCCCTATTCTTTCTACATCCTGGAAGGATCAATCATGTCTGAATCCAGTTTGTTCCCTTTCAGCTCACTCTGCTCCAGTTTTCAGCACAAAATGGGAAATTGCATTACTCCATCCCTGCCCAGATAGTGGTCGCTCTTCTTCCATCTCCTCAGTCCTGCTCCCTGAGGTACTAATTTAAATCACCACTTCCCATGCTTTATCCATGAGAACATCTCTGCTAAATACAGCCTATAAAGCCTTTACAAAGACCTGGATGCTCTTTTTTGACCGTAACAAATCAAGACAGTTTTATGCACACTTTGTACTAGCAGACATTGACAAATACTTTCACAAAGTGTGTACTGCCCCTGTAAGCACACTGGCAGCACACTGTTGCCCAGACCTTTACACTTTGCCTATCTCACAGGGTCACCAGCTCCAGGAAAGCTCTGCTGCTCATGGTTTAGTTGATTAGGTGGTGTTGGGTGATAGGTTGGTCTTGATGATCTTGAAAGTCTTTTCCAACCTGGTTAATTCTATTCTATTCTAGAAGCACCATAAAGCTCAGGTAGGGAAACCAGCTTGGGTCATGGACACTGTTAATGACATCAGCATACTTCTACACCCAGTGTAATTAGTGAGACAAATTAGCCCAGATGCCATACTAGAGTGAGCAAGATAATTCAGCATTGGCTTGCACTGAACTGTGATATTCAGGGTAAGGGAGGCCAAACTCTGATGGTCCTTTGTACTCCTCTTCCTCCTCTCTCATAGCCACAGGATTTACAACGCAGCGAGGGTAAGCCATCACAGATATTCAGCTTGACATTCCACATAATACAGGCACTGGTTATTTTTGTGTAAGACCAAATTAAGTCCAATCTAATGCGACATTACTAGTGTTTTGGAGCAAGCAACACATACTTGTACAGCATCAGTCAGTGACTGGTGAGAGCCAAGGTGCCCGTGACCTGCCCACACCAGGCACGAGAGCAACGCCAATCATATGGCAATGTTTACACCTAGACACAGATCTCCTTACACATACACAGGGGTGGCACATACATGTGTGCGTGTAGAGAGCCCAGGTCATCTGACCTCAGTCGAATACTCTCTGCAATTCAGGACAGAAGGACGGAAGAATTTGTTTTGCCTCAATGCCAGGAGAGAATGCTTTTTGCCACAACAGCTCACTATATTGTATGGTACCTGAATGCAGCTAATTTTCAGCAGATTCTATCTAACAGCTCTTAACTGGCAGAAATAGTTCAAGGTCTTCAAAGTATACAGTGTTGCACAGCCCCCGATTCACACATTCCGCTAATAACTGCCAG
Source organism: Picus viridis (assembly GCA_033816785.1). NCBI lineage: Eukaryota > Metazoa > Chordata > Aves > Piciformes > Picidae > Picus > Picus viridis. The sequence goes on from CM066586.1 coordinate 7,135,341, forward strand.
ACAATTGCATTGAATTTACTCAAAAACCATTAGCTGCAGAAATTCATATTCTTCAGTTCTGCCTTCAGATACATGCCATATTACACTTACATTAAGGTTAATGTGCAATGCCAATTCTCTCACAAAGGAACTGTAAATATTTGAAGCTACAGTATCTCTTACTAAGGTGTCTGTTTTACAAGTTTATTGTTTCTCTCTTGCGATTCCCCTTTCATCCCTGCCCCTGCCAGGAGAGCCAGGCTGAAAAAATGGTGAGAACATTAGAGCAAATACAGGCACATATTAAGGAAAGTATTTGAGACGTTCTTTGTACATCCTTCCTATGCTACCAGCACTACAAGGATTTTTCTTTCATCTGCTCCTTCAGAGAGGAGCTTCCAAAATACTTTAAAATGCTTTATAAATACCCTTCGAAAAACTATCATCACATCTTCAGAGTGCTGGGGTGTTTAAATGCCTGCCACTGAAGAACGATGTTAAAATTTGGGAGGAGTCAAAGGTGGAAGCCGGGTAGCAGAAATAGCTAGAATGCAGGAATGTTTAAACAAGAGAGCCTCAGTGAGAGGCTGGGGCATGTGGGTGCTTCATAGAGAAACAATACACACGTACCATTTACTGTATGAAAACAAATGTTACAGGTAGGCAGGCTTCTGTAATTTATCTAATACTCTTTTATATTCATGCTTCCTTCGGTTTCATGCAATTTATTAAGTTTTCAGCCTTGCCTGCAGCAAAAAGGATAAACAAAAGCAGATGTGAAACTCCCTTTTTTAAGGGCCCATCAACCTCCTGCAAAGCCTGTAACCAGCTGGGGGAAGCCTGATTACCATCAGCTCTGCACTCACCAGTCCAGCTACCCTCTCCTCCTGCAGCAAGCTCAGGCTGAGCCCTCAGGTGGTAGGCTGTGACCCACAGCACGCTACGTAGGTCTTGCCTCTTTAGAAAGAGGCTGTTCCCCTCTGTTCTCTAAGACTTTGGTAGGAAATGTGTGCTGTTGGCCAAGTGTTAAGCAAACCCCAGGAAGAAAGGAGGATGGAGAAAGAGGAGGACCAGCACAGCACAAGAAATCTGACTCATGTCCCTAACTGTTCACAGAGGACAGAGGGATGGACTTCATTAATATTTACACAAACAAAAGGTTGAGCCATAGAGTTTGTTACTGCTCAGCACAGAATAACCAAGAGGTTACAGCTTCACTTGCACCTTCACTAAATGCCTAGCACCAAACAACAAAAAACTTCAGGAAAATTTGCGCACAATACTTCATCATCCTCACTCACAAAAGAGAAGGTACCATGCAGCATCACAGGAGATATCAGAAAAGCACAGAGCACTACAAATCTGTTCCTAGAAGACTGGTGCCTCTGTGTAGGCTGTCCTGCCAGGCACTGCAGACAGGGCACAGCCATGCATCACCCAGTGCATACCCTGGGCCCATGCACCATGCCAGCCAGGTTACAGTCAGCTCCAGTCTGCAACACGATGTGCTGGGCTCGCCTTGGGTGAGCTCAGCAAGCAGTGAAGGAAACCCACCAGCCTCTGCTCCCATCCATCCAGACATACCTTCAATTAAAGGCCGTGGGAGGATGGAAACTGAAGTCTCTGATACGTCCTACCATTACACTGATTCTTCTTTTATTGTTGCAACCCTGTTTCTGGAAATGGAAGCCATCAAATAAACACACTAATGTCACAATCTTGGTTATAACAGAGGAACTGTCTCTACCCTGACAATCTTGCATCCTCAAGGACCATAAAATTCAACAAAAAAACAACAGGTTGTAGGTTGTCTCCCTCCTACACCCTGTTGTCTCAAAGAAAAAGATTTAGCCATCTCCTATTTTGCACAAATCAAGAAAGCCTTTGAAACCACTCAACCCTCCCTGCTGTAGCAGCTGTTTGTCAGACATTAACAGCTTCCAGATTAAAAGTCTTGCAAGGCAAAAGGGGTGAAAAGGGAGTGTTGGGAGGGGTAAAATCCCATCTCACAAAGTGCAGCTGAAAAATAGTAAATGGCTTTGAAACTGGAAGGGCAACTCAGCTGCACTGCTGCGGCGCTAGTGAGCATACACATAATGAATTGGGGATTCCCTATGTCAGGGCCAGCTTGGAGCAAGAATTGCAGAGTTCCAGGGAGGATCAATAACTGTCAGAAGGAGAAGAAAGTGAGCACTAAATTCGCTTGCCTTTCATCTTCAACAAATGGAACAGAAAATCTGATGGATGACAGAACCTTTCGTTTCTATAGCGTTCTTGTTGAACTAAAGACTAGTGACATTGAGATGATTTTCAACATGCACTTCTGTAGATCCAGAAGCAATTATAAAAATAAAAATAAAAGAATTCCCTTACAAAGAAGCCCCCAAACCAGAAGCAGTAATTCAGAAGGGCAGGGTAAATAAAAAATACTAATGAAAGCCCGTGCCAGTGGTCAGCCCCCAACATGCAAGAGTGCAGAGTTTTGGAAGCATGGAGTACATTAAACACAACACACCCCTTGCCTCCCCCATAATTAAGTTAGAGATGTGAGAGCAAAAGCAATAGAGGCTGTCTGCTTAGTTTCTCTGCTTGGCAGGGCACCACACACATGCACACAATTTCTCCTTTTCTCCATTTGTGAAAGCAGGAGAGAGAAAAAAAGAAAAATAAAAAGCCCAAATGATCAGATAAACAAAAAAACCCCAAAGCAAACAAACAAACAAACAAAAACTCAACCCAGATTTCAAAGAAGGAACACACTACTGCTCAAAGACATGCCAAAATCTCTTCTCCATCCTTTTTCTTTAATTATTTGTACTGTAGACAGTCATTCAACCCATCAGGAAAATTATGTGTAAAAAAAAAACCCAATCACCACAGAAGAGAGACAGGACCTTTTGTACAATCCAGCTGGCTTCTGTACCTTGACTTTCAGATCAGATATTTATTTTGGCATGTGGGCAGTATGGGAAGGGGAAACATCTCTGAACACCTTATGACATACTTCACCATGGTGTAACAGTTCAGAGCACAGAGGTACATCTCTGATTATTGCCCATAAACACTGAATACACAATATGTAACCTACAGTGCCTTTACCCTGTGCAGTATCACACAAACAAGCCACAGGGCATGACAGAGGGGCAAGTCCCAGCAAAGAACATGTGATCAGTCTTCCATCTTATGATCTAGATTCAGCCAAAGAGCTGATGTTACCCAAAGTCACCACTCAGGAGGGCTTGGGACCAAAACACTTCCTTGGAGTTTGTTGTCTTGCCCAAGGAGTCTACCACCACTGCAGTAAGGTATTTGCAGAGGACATGCCACCAAATCCAGCTTAGAAGAGGCATCTCTGCATTGCTGAAATGGAAGCCCTCAAAACAAGTGCAGTGACTCAACTGGGCAGAAGTGCTTGGTGTAAAGTTCAGAAGTTGGCCTATAGGTGCCAACTGCACCTTATGGCACACGTACAGGAAGGTTATTCCCGCCTTCTCAGAGAAATAAAGATATTACATGACTAGCAGTGTGGCGCGAGACCAGCTGATGGCAGAGCTGGCAATGAAAAGCAAAAATTTAAACCAAACCCTGCCTCTTGTATTTTACTCCAAAGAGAATACGGCACACAAAACTGAGATCAGCACAGGCTCTCTAGTATCACTTAATGCCTACCACAGGCTTATTGTCTTCGCAGCTCCCCAGCCAGCGCTGGCTCCTCACCACACCCTGTGGTTTCCTACTGACGCACGGGCACTCCTGCCAAACCACAGCCCTGCAACCCCACTCCGCCTGGCAGCCACACAGCCTGTGCCCAGTCAGCCCTCTGGCTCTGCTTTTTGGGAGACCAAGAGAGTTAGGGACCCAAGGACTCTACTCTGACAGCCTCCTCTGGAATCCTAACAGTTTCCCCATGTGGTACCCTGGATGTGCTGGAGTGTGTCCAGGGAAGGGCCACAAGGATGATCGGAGGGCTGGAGCACCTCTCCTATGCAGACACACTGAGGGAGTTGGGGCCTTTCAGTCTGGAGAAGAGAAGGCTCTGAGGAGACCTTATTGTGGCCTTCCAGTATCTGAAGGGGTCCTACAAGAAAGCTGGGGAGGGACATTTTAGAGTATCAGGTAGTGATAGGACTAAAGGGGATGGAAAAACAATAGAAATGGGTAGATTCAGATTGGATGTTAGGAAGAAGTTCTTCGCCATGAGGGTGATGAGACACTGGAACAGGTTGCCCAGGGATGTGGTAGAAGCCTCATCCCTGGAGGTTTTTAAGGTCAGGCTGGATGTGGCTCTGAGCAACCTAATCTAGTGTGAGGTGTCCCTGCCCATGGCACGGCGGGCTGGAACTAGATGATCCTTGAGGTCCCTTCCAGCCCTAACAATTCTGTGATTCTACTCCAGCCTCATTCATCTACTTCAGGTTGCAATAACCATTTTAACTGCTGGGCATCCAGAAAAACAAACAAACAAACAAACACTCCTTTGGATGTTGACTCTCCTCAAATCCATCTTAAGAGAGTATCAGGAAGGAACCATTTGAAAAACTGCATCATCTAACGGAGGGAGAAAGTTGCCTGGCATCCCAATCAAATAATCAGGTAATTCTGGTATCTCAATCAAATTGTGGTTTGAGAAACAAGGCCTCATCTCCCTGTGAAAAAAATAAATCAATCTAGAATGGGCAAATGCAATTTGAGAAGAGAATATCTATTCTAGATCAAATACAGATGCAGAACCCACAACTTCAGATTAACAGCATCTTCCCAGTTTAGCTTAATCTACTTTGAAAGCTAATTACTCTGTGCTAGGCAGAGACACTCTTACTCTATTCTCCAACAAAAGCATCTTCACACAGGAGCTATTGTAAAGTAGCTCCTCAACAGCAGTCCTGCATGTAGATGAGACATTGTTTCCCATAGACTGCAGCCTCTTGCTGGGTCTTCCCTCCCAAAAGCTGGGAAAAATTGCTGACAGTAAAGGGCTGCTTTACTTCACCTTGTAGATTAGAGCTCCATAGTGCTGGGTTACACAGCTATTCACAGCCTCCCCAGCACAATGAGATGCCACCACTATCTGAGCAGTATTTTACAGTCAGGGTCTTCCTTCATTGAATCCAACTTTTATACCTCTTGGAAGGGTTTGTATGTGCTAGAATAAACAAGAAGCAATCAACACCGTTTCCAAGCAGGATCTCCTCAGAACATCTCAAAAAGGCTTTGCATGAAGTTTCAAGCACTTGACAAGGAGCATCTCATGAAGGCAACACACTCCAGCTGACTGCACAATGACAGCAAGTGCCAGGAAAACTCCAAGTCTAATCTGAGAGCTGACACTGACTTGTTGTGTGGGCTTGGGCAAACCACTTAACCTCTCCGCATCTCGGTTTTTCCACGCATAAATGAGGGTAATAATACTGAGCTCCATCTTCCCCCAGGGACTGATAGGCAGCCATGGATTTGTATGGCACTTTGGAAACATGAAGCACTACGTAAGTGCTAAGTACCATTAATTAGAACTTCCACAGTCACCGTCCCATGCAAGTGCAGCAGATGCTGGTGAGAAGCACCCCACAGACTTACATGCTTGGCCTGAAGATTCACCAGGAAGGCATTCAAGCAGTGAAAGGGAGATTTCAAGTTCCCTCCTCACAGAAACAGAAGTCATTTCTAGTACAGCATTTAGCCAGTGGAAGGACAGTGTAGGAGTCCATTCATCCCTTCAGATGGTTACAGCTCTCCAGTGGACAGCACAAGGGGAAGGAGAGCGCCTCACTTCAGTGACTATCTCATACCTGTGGCAGTTCTCAAACATGCCTCAAAACACTCAACAACAAAAAGCAAAGCATTTTTTCTCAGCTCTTCACCAAGATGACACCACATGCCTGTTCCTCCCCAGGCTGGGGCATTATTCACAGGAGAAGTGCAGCAACAAGAAGTAGCCAAACCCTTACATCACCCAGCACATGCTCACTCCAGAAGGTGGGCATGCAGCATTCAACTCTCGCAGAGTGTGACTTAGCCCATTTCTTGTTCTGCTAGTTTCCCAACCTTCACAAGCTGGATTCAGGTCCTTTAAGGTGAAGAGACATGAGAGCACACGATGCCCAAACTTCCTGGGCTCCTCCAGGCATATCCTAGAGCAACGATGGGAGACAACGCGGAGTAGATGCTTTGCTGCTCACACTTCACTAAAATCTTAATAACATAAGCAAATGTTAAAGGTACTGCTCATCCTCAACAGCTGAGATGGAGACTGCCTTCAAGTTTTACAGATGCCACAAATATCTACAAAGAGCATCTTCTCCTCAGTGTCGCCATCTCTCTCCACCTACTGCTTCATCTAAACTACAAAATTAACTATTTGCTAAATTCAGGTGCCCCAGAAGCTACTGTGGTAATTAAAGGAATGCACAGATTGGCTGTACAGCTGTAGAGTGGACATCTCATGAACACATTCTGCAATGGCACTAAAAATAGCATTGTTTCACCTAGAACAGCACTTAAGCCTCTCCAGGAGACGGGGAGGAGCAGGGAAGCAGAGACCTATTGTAGGCTGTTATTACCAGTAATGAGTTTATTTTCAAATCAAAGTTGACCATTATTTGTGACTAGAAAGGGGTGGAAATTTAAAAACAATCCTAAGAAAACACTTCAACATACTGCTTGCTTTCCTTCTGTGTTAATGTAATGCACAAACCCAGGGCAATCTCAGCCAGAACAGCATTACGCTGCACTCTGTAACAAGTAAGAGAAATTCATTAACTGACAAATCTAACCACTTTCTGTGACTACACCAGAAAATTAATTCAGGGGTAAGGACACTTGCCAAGACGGTGAATTTTATGCAAGTACTGGAGAAGCTTCATGGAAAATAAACTTTTATTAATTAAACAGTGTAATTTGCTGCTCAATGCAAGGCAAAGAAAAGCATCACATGTTCCCCATCCCGGCACAGAGGAGCTCCAACAGTAACCGCTGTGAAGAACTGCTCATGGATGATCTCCAAGGCAAAATGCTGAGACTAGTGCATGAGTAAGGAACAGTTGCAAGAAATATCACGATCTCTCTGGTGATCCCTAGCTAACAGGAAGCACAATTCATTTCGCTGCTCAAATAATTCATTAAAAAAAATATTAAATCCAGCTCGACTCAAGCTACTCACCCAGGGAACCAAGCGCTCCAGCATGTCAACAACTTTTGTTTTCTGTATCCCTGAAACCAGTATCAATTCAAAACACAGAGAACCAGATTTTCCTCAGAGGACCTGGCATGCACTTTGAGTGCACAGTATCTCCAGTCCTAGACAGACTCAGAGGGACATCACCTCGTCCTCCCCACTCTGGTCTTTGCAAACAGCCTCTTTCAAAGAGAACATTGCAGTTATTTTTATCCTCTTCCCTCTGTCCCATTCAGCATGAAACACACAGGGAAGCATCTGGAGAGCAACAGCTTATTATCCCCATCCTTATCACACAGGAGAGTGTATCTCCCAAGCAGGAATTTGGGGAGAAGCCTGCCCATGAGCACAAGTTTTGCTGCATTGACAGAGGAGGCAATTTCCTGCCCGGCAGGAAGGCGGCAGAGAGCTTTCAGCTGCTCCCAGCCTCCTGCCTGCCAGCAAGCGGCAGGCAGGGATGGCTGTGTGCAAGCAGGGGATGGGGGCAGGGGAAGGGGAAATTTGAACACAAGAGAAAGCGTGCAGGGTTGCAAACATTCATCCGAACACAAAGCAGCCAGAGGATGCGCGGATACAAAAATAGGATACGTTATTATTCCATAAATTAAGTTAAAGCAACCTCAGCGCATCCCAGACCTTTAATACCAAGCTGCTGCACACCAAGCAAGTTGGCTTCCAACCTGCAAAATGTTTCAACTTCACTCAACTCAGGCAAGACCTACGTTTTATTAAAACAGGTTTATCTTCCTACAAATAAACCTCAACAGCTTTTGCACCCTGAAGAAGCAACTTTGGTTTGCCGTCTCCCCCTCCTCCTCTCTGCCCACAACAAAACATACATTCAAAATCTGGTGACTAAAGAATTGCCAGTTACAGCCTTCTGAACCTTGCCCACATCAGGCTGGTATGCAACAGGTTTCACTGTTTGTTTTCATAATAAATAAAGCAAAAGTATGATGAGACAAGCAAGCTCCTTGTTTCTCCTCCACCTTCTTTGAAGATGGCTTTTTATTTTGAAACTTAAGCATAATTGTAAAGCGGTTAACAAAATAAAGGGCATTCCCTATCTCACATTTCAGCCTGTTCCAAGTACTCTAAGACAACCTTAAAACACCCTAGCCTGCCTGTCAGCCATTTAATTAAGAAATACTAACAAAAAATTAAAACGTAACTCCCCACAAACACTTTTTTCCCCACTTCTTAAATATCTGCCAGTCTGCCCCATAATCTTCCTTCCTGATTAAAAAAAGAGAAAGGAAAAAAACCCTTCAGTTTTCTAGGCAAGCAGCAAAACCTAAACAAAATTAAAGAAGCGTAAAGCCCAACTTGAACAGCAGACAAGTATGCAAAGAACAGTGTGACCTTTCCTTATCACCCACTGACATGCTTAATCGTTTCCAAACAAAAAATGCTCTTTTCCGCCACTTCTTCATTCTGCGAGCACCTCCAGTGCCTGCGTGGCCCATAAAGAGTTAAATCTCCCACTATCCCCTGCTGCCTGCGAAAAATCACAGAAACAATTGAGACATTGTCCAGTGAACAAGACTCCCAGGGACTGACATTTTTGTTTATGTCCCAGTTCTCAGCCTGTCAATTTTCACTCCCAACGTTAAAAGCCCAGCTTGCCCCAATACAGTCTGCCCTCAGCTGAAAAGGCTCCACTTCATTTATTTTATTAAAGCTATGGTGTGTTATGATTCAGAGCTCTCCCCATCCAAGGACCTGTTGGTCCCATCCCCCTGCCTTCCTCACTGCCCTGCAATAGCCACTTCCTAACTCTGAGGAGGCTTTGTAATGCCTTTTGCAAAGCCATGGCTGGGAAACTAACTGCACTGAGGTTAAATACCGATGTTCACATTTTGCCGGGGTATGAAATATGTATTGCTGAACTCCAGTCCCTTAAAATAGCCTTTGATTATGAACCAGGGTAGGGGAGAGGGGAAGGGAGTTGGATACTAAGCCAAAGTGGCAGGAACTTCAAAAAGAAAATAAATTTTCAAAAGGAAAGGAGAGACCACACCCACTCCTGATACCCAGCAGCCAGCTTAGAAAAATCCATGTAATGGAGTAAAACAAACATCTCGGGGCAAAGCTGCGTTTTCTCGGCTGCATTTCCTGCCTGCGTTTTCATAACGACCGGAGCGTCAGGCCCAAAAATATGTATCACTCTCCTTCAGCCCTGCTGTCCTCTCCCTCCCCATTCCCAGCACTTCTTTTTTTTTTTTTTTTTTGGTTACGCTCTCAATACTTTATCTCCATGAAAAGCACACACAGCGGTCACCAGCGTTTCCTGTTTGCCGAGTGTGCTTTAACTATATCACACCCTCCGCCGCTGCGCTGGAATGCACGGCATATGGCATTGTGAAAGGGTTTACTGTCGAATAATGGCAGCAATGCAGTCCTGCTGGTTTATATCAAACCCTGTCACTCTCTTCACGGAGGTCTCTCTCTCGTGCTCGCTGAGAGACGAGGTAAAACACACAGACACACACACACACACACACACACACACTCTGCTTCAAGTCCCATGTAGAACCTCAGCGGAAGCTCACCTGGATTGAGACCTGCAAACTGAAGGCAAGGAAGATTGCACCTTATAAAGTGGTGACCTGCAGTCACTAGTGATTTGTTTCAGATCTTGGTGCCCATAATGTCTGCAGGATCCTTTTATAGGTAGATGAAAGGGCTGTTGAACATTTTGAGCCGGCACGGGCTGGAGGATGGCTACGTGCTCAAGCCCTCTTTTCTAGGGTGGCAGGGCTGTCAGCCCCAGTGACTCCCTGAACTTCATCCCCTGAACTTCAGCTCCCTGAACATCTTCCCCTGCTTCACAAAAAACAGCAACAATGTATTTGGTTATGAAAACATCCATGCGAAAGCCAAAAGTACAGCACCACCTTTCATTTGGGGTTAAAGCTTCAAAACTGTAGCTTCATTTAATTGCTCACCAGTTTATTTTTGTAGCCTTTTTTTTTTTTTTTTCCTTTTAAAGCAACCTTAAAAGTTAAAGACCCAGCAAATAAATAAATAAAGCAATTAAATAAATAAATTGCTGCTCCCAACTGCAGTCAGGTTTAGCTAAGGCGCTCACAAAGGTTATACTTCAAAGTGCTTTTTGTGCAGATCTTGAAATGCCTTCCCATGCCCGGATGCATTCGGCCAGCAGACGCTGAAACGAGTAGCAATACTTTTTAAAGCCCATTGAAATGCATCCATCCACCCTCTTTTCATAAAAGGAAGCCTTACTTAACAGGCATTTATTATTGCTGAACTAGGGTTGAAAGTTCAGTGTCCTTATAGACCAAAATTATCAAGATTTCTGAGTTTGCAGCCCACGTTTAAGTCCTAATGAGCTATTGTACTACACTCACTGCTATTAACTCTTTGATGTCAGGAGCCCACGTTGCTCTTTTAAACACCTCACAGATGTCCAATGGGAAAAGCACAAAGCTCACCTGAGCTGAAGGACAGGTGAGTAACTTGCAATTTTCTTTTTTTTTTTTGCCTTTAGTCCCTTCCAGCAAAATATGCAAAAGACAACTAGAGCATTAAATATGCATGTCAAAGACAGGCTAGCCTATCAGTTTGGACTGTGAACTAGGAGTCAGGGGAGCTGTGCATCGCTCCCAGCTTTGCCATGATCTGATATGCAGAACACGTTACTTTTCCAGGAAAGGGACATGAGTATACAGCGCCCATCACACCACACACACACAGCAACTGAACCTCTGCCATGCCTTGCACTGCACAGCCTCATCTTCCCTGCATCTTGCTTATCCCAGGGCAGCTTGCCTATTAGATCCTCTTAAATACATTAAAATGATAATTAAATTATCTTTAATTTGCACCGAGTGCTTTGACTTGGTGGATGTCAAGGTGAAGGAGCCAGTCTCTTTTCTGTGGTGCCCAGTGATAAGACAAGGAACAACAGGTACAACAGAATCACAGAATCACCAAGGTTGGAAGAGACCTCAAAGATCATCAAGTCCAACCTGTCACCCAACACCTCATGACTAAACCATGGCACCAAGTGCCACGTCAAATCCCCTCTTGAACACCTCCAGGGATGGTGACTCCACCACCTCCTTGGGCAGCCCATTCCAATGGCGAACAACTCTCTCAGTGAAGGCCCCGTCGCTGGAGGTGTTTAAGACCAGGCTGGATGAGGCTTTGGCCAGCCTGATCTAGTGCAGGATGTCCCTGCCCATGGCAGGGGGGTTGCAACTAGATGATCCTTGTGGTCCCTCCCTTCCAACCCTGACTGATACTATGATACTAAGAACTTTCTCCTCACCTCGAGCCTAAACTTCCCCTGGCACAGCCTGAGACTGTGTCCTCTTGTTCTGGTGCTGGTTGCTTGAGAGAAGAGACCAACTCCCTCCTGGCTACAACCACCCTTCAGGTAGTCGTAGACAGCAAGAAGGTCTCCTCTGAGCCTCCTCTTCTCCAGGCTAAACAATCCCAGATCCATCAGCCTCTCCTCATAGGGCTTGTGCTCAAGGCCTCTCACCAGCCTTGTTGCCCTTCTCTGGACATGTTCAAGTGTCTCAGTGTCCTTCTTAAACTGAAGGGCCCAGAACTGGACACAGGACTCAAGGTGTGGCCTAACCAGTGCAGAGTACAGGGGCACAATGACTTCCCTGCTTCTGCGGGCCACACTATTCTTGATGCAGGCCAGGATGCCATTGGCCTTCTTGGTCACCTGGACACACTGAACAAGCTGGAACACAGGAGGTTCCACCTCAACATAAGGAGACACTTTATGATGAGGGTGATGGAGCACTGGAACAAGATGCCCAGAGACTTTGTGGAGTTTCCTTCTCTGGAGACATTCACAACCCACCTGGATGCACACCTGTGTGGCCTGCCCTAGGTGATCCTGCTTTGGCAAGGAGGTTGGACTCAATGATCTCTGGAAGTCCCTTGCAACCCCTAACATTCTTGGACTCTGTGATTTCACAACCACAACAGATTTGTGCCCAGGTGAGGAGCAGCTGAATTGGCCATAAAGCAAGCAGCGCACCATCTCTTTGCCCATTGTCCTCTCTCCTCAGTGCTGAGGCTGCTCCTTCACTTTTTCTCACCATTTACTCATCCCAGAGATTCTTCAACACAGTGATCTGAGGGAGCTTAACAGTCCATCTATGGTGTGAGTGGACACTCCCCAAACATGCTCCAGGCATGATGAGCACAACAAGTTACTACAGGGCAAGCTTCACCAAGGTCTTGCAGCACTTCTGTAACTGCCTGGCCACACACTCGGCTCTGGACTCAGATGCAAGCAAGCTTCACCTTCAGTCCAAGTGGCATCTGCTACCTCAGATTTACCCCTTGGGCAGAAATTGTGGAGCAACCAGTGTGCCTCAGATTCACACCAGAACTTCTCCTACAGTAACCGTCTTGGCCATCAGAGCCCTTTAACGATGAGCAGGTTGCTTCATGTCCAGTAAGTAACTCCCCTCCAAAGTGCTTGGCATGCCTGAAAACTGTCAAGATGGGGAGTTCAATGTGGAGCAGCCATGACTTCAGCAATTCAAACCCTTGCTTGCTTCACACTAATTAACCATGCAGACATGTCCAACATGCACCAACAGACATTTGGGGTTTTCTAATGACACTGCTTCCATGCAGCTGCTGAGCAGGAGCAGCATTCACAACTGTAAATGCACATTGTGACGGTCTGGAGGTTTTCAGGTCCCTTCCCTCTCCTTTTCTCCATAAAATACCATTTCCTTATTACACGGCAGTCACATTTCTGTAACACAAACTATTAACATTGCAGAGCTCTTTGGGCATACAATGGGGCAGACAATTCTATCAGCCAGGGAAAGAGACCACAGAGATTTTGTGCATTTTTGTGAGGGCAGATAAGCAGTAAGAGACCAAAACCTTCCTTGAGCTTGTCCTTTACAACCCTAGAGAGAGAAATATGTCAGCCCAAAGACAAGCTTCAGGGAAGAGGAGATTGAGACATGCTATTACTTCTCTCTCTCCCTTTCCCTTCTTCGTACTTGGTAGCTGAGGGACAAGTGAAAGCCACGATCACCTCTCAAGAAGGGACTTTTATTTCATAGAAATGCTCATTTCCAGCACCTCAACTCAGAAAAGCATCACTATACAAGACAGTATTTCAAGCACACACTTAAGTGCTGTCCTGAACGTGGACGGACATCAGCTCACGTTTAACGATTTCTTGAATCAAGGCCTAAAAAGTAAAAAGGAAGGGAAGCTAGTTTCCACAGTAATAGTAGTTCAGAAGTCTTTGAGTCCTGCCAACAGGAAAAGTGCATGTTAGAGAATTGCTTGCCTCTCCTAGGAAACTAGCACAGACCCACCTCTTTCTGCAGGCTTGCACAGCAAGGCCCAGGGACACCATAAGCTCTTTAATTTGTGCTGTGAAGGTAGAGGAGTAGGGTTGGGAGGAAAAAAAAGGAACAAACCAGAAACCAACCAATGCCAAAAACAAACAGAAGACTGTTTTAAAACTTTTGGGTTGCTTTCTTGCAAACAAACAAAAACAAAACAAAAAAAGCCAAGGATTTGGTTACATCTTAATTCTATCAGGGAGGCTAGTCAGAAAACACCCCTCCTCTTGTACACACACACATATGGGTTCAAGCCATGCATGCCTAGGACCCCCTACCAGCCTATCCCTCATTACTCACAAACCTGGCTGCAGATCTGCTGCTTGCAGGGGTAGAGGAAGGCCTGGTTCAGCTCCCCCAGACTTCCTACTTCTGAGAGATGAGATGTATAGGTACATCTGACACAAGGACTCATGGATATGCAGGGTCCTGATCACACCTAAACAGCACCAGAAGTAACTTTCCTCTAAGGTCTGATACATGTTAGGATTTTAGGTTTAGATTTCAAAAACTACTTCAGTTTCTTTTTTTGTTTGTTTTCCTTCACAGCTGCAAGGTTTTTTTTTGCATTTCTCTCAGATGCAGATGTGGAAATCATCAGTTTCTCAAAATCAGCTTGGGAAAGTTACTTAACATCTTTCTGGCAACACTGGTAAAACAGAGGAGTGAGCAATGCTTCCCTGTCTTGGGAAAGTGCTGAATGATTTTGTTACCAGGTTCAAGAAAAGATGTCAGATACAAGCAAAGCTTCAAGGCAAGGTCTCCTGGAACCAGACCCTGGATACCAGCCGACTGCATACTCAAAACCAAAGTCTCTTTGACAAAAATTACTAGCTTCCTTTTGTGAAATGAGGCACCACACATCGCTTGGGCAGAGATAAGGGGTGGGAGAGTGTTTTACGAAAGCATCGCCTCTTGTTATCAACAACATCTCTTCATTCTCCAAAGACTTTCCAAAACAGGTCTGCCCTTTGCCAAATAGGTCTGCATAGGGCAGAGAAGAAAACAAGCTTCCTTCTCTTTGGGAGGTGGTTTATGAGGCACCTCCAGTTTCTTCCAAAGGAGAGACTACAGGTGTTTGCGCAGTCCTGAAAGTGAAGTACCCTGTGAATAATCGAATCCCAAATCAGATGAACTGGTGAGAAGAGCAATAGTCCTGGGCTTGAGCAACTTGGCAAATAAATGGTCTTGAGCCAGGCAATGCTGGCTCCCTACCTTTATTTTAATGACAAATGTGTGCTGTTTTCTGTACTACAGCACCTGGACACAGTACATAAACCTTGTTTAGACAGAAAATAGGAGGTTCCTATTCAAGTGGGCTCATCTGCACCAGGAAGGTTCTGTGCAAGGGGCTCAAGTATGAATTGAAAAATGCAGAACAACTATTTCGAATTATCTCTCCGTGTGGACACTGTTATTCAGCAGTAAGAGTTTCTTTGTGAGACTTAGCTTAATCCGTTTCCAAAGCGGATTAAGCTAAACCACACAAAGGACCTCTTACTGCTGAATAAGAGAGGCCGCATGGAGAGATAATGAGGAATAGTTATTCTGAGACAGCTACTTCGGCTGCATATTTGGGCTTTTCTGCCTTGCATCAACAAGCCCCAAGCTGTACTGGAAAGAGACGGACTGCAGTTTCTAGAAATTTTGTTAAAAACAGTGCTGGGGCCACATCATAGCCATTAAATCATCTGCTCTGCACACGATGGCTGCTCCTGCTCCAGCCGGCATGGGCTCTGGCTCCAAACTAGGGCTGCATTATTCAATACCTACTACTCTAAGCTCCAGATTGAATCCAGCCACAAACTTCAGCTGCAGACAGGGTGCATGGGGAGAAAGACCTGCGGCGAGCGGCCCTGCCAAGTCTGCCACCCTCGGTACACATCATCTTTGATCTGACAGGCTCACCCATCTGGCTCTCCAGCATCACCCGGCGCTGCCGCAGCTCTCTGCCCGCTGCCAAGGCCGAGCCACCGCACACGGCTGCTGCTGCTGCAGTCCTCGTGCACACCCTGGGCCTCGGGAACCGACAACCGTCTGCACTCTCTCCGTTCCCCTCCAGACAATGTCTCTCCTGCACGGGAGCTGACAGCCTGCCCATATTTAATTTTAGGGTCACACGAGACCCTGGAAGTGGAATTTAACACGTGTGCTCCAGCATAACACAAACTGCCACGTGACTGAATCCAAAACACAGCTTGGGCTCCTCTGTGCTAAAATGCTCTCCTAAACCATCCTCTCGGCGTTGCTTTCTACCTCGAAATGTTGTTCTCTACAGTTTTACTGTATCCCAGACCAGCTAATCAGAAAGGACCAGAATTTAGGGATTCAAATTTGCATTGCATTTGGGACACAGTGGGTACTTCACAAACAAAAGATACAAGAGCCTGCAGTAGATGAGCTTCCAACAACACTGAAGGCAGCATCTTACCCAAGGATTTCTTATGAGAAAGCTTCCAGCGTATTTCCCCCTCAACCAGAGAGTTTCAATACTCAAGACATGTCAAAGAGAGATACCAGACATAATTTGGTTTGCCATAACATACCGAAATGCAAAATCTTGTAGCTTCAGCTCAGGAGCAGTAGCAACACGAGCAGTAGCTACAGCACAGCCTCTCCGGGCAATCAAAACTGATGCTAGTTCACCACAATATCCTAAGCTATAAACCTGCTGCTTCAGAAGGACCTGCTGCGCTGTCTCCAGTAACATCTGAGAACCCTGGTCCTACCTGGGAGCACTGGGAGCTGCAGCTATCTCAATGAAAGCCACCCCAGCACTCATGAACTGGAACACTCACAGGCACAGAGGGCCAGACTCTCCCAAAGTGCAGTCAGATAATTCACAAGAAACAGATGCTCAATAGATTGCACCCAGCATATTGTAACACCCCTGCTCACTGCCTTCTCCTGGAGCAACACTTCAGGCTGCTGACTGCTACCATTCTACAGCCAGTCTAATAATACTTGCTGTTTTTCTTAAGCATGGTAACCTTGAAGTGTTTAGGGAAGAACCTCAGCTTCCACTTACAGTGCACAGCAAGCTCTTCAGCTGCTGTAGAGAAAAGTTTGAGAATGAGTGCAGTATACCCTGCAGGCTCAGGAACCAGAGAGCAAATAAAGAGAATATAAAATGTATTATTTAAGAAACAGAAAACAAACAAAAACAAGACCAAAAAACCCCCACCAATCCTCATGATCTACTGAGGCCTGACTCATGATCCCAGAACAATTGAGGCTGGCACTACTATGCATTTTACAGCATTTATTCACAGCTGAAATATCCCAACATCCAAATACTTCAGAGTTCTTGGAGCTACTCGCAGATCTCCTGACTACAACCAAGCGTGACAATTCATCCCAGCTGCCAATCCAGCCCCAAGCTGTCTTAGGAAGGTGCTTTAGTGCTCACTGGTGTTTGCAGAAGCATTAAATTCCTGCTCACTTCACAGTAAGAGGTACAAACCTGCACTTTTCCCCAGTCTTGATGTTAACGCAGAGGGGTTACCTCCAGCACCTAAATAAGGTCTGTAGATGATAGACATTGTGCCACAGAGTAAACACAAGGACATGAAGCAGTCCTCTAGAGCTGGAACTATTTCCAAATGTATCAAATCACCATGTGAATCACTTTTTAGGAGCCCACCGTTCTTCTGTGCTCTACACAAATCAGGCACTAGGCTTTCCATTCATATTTAGTTAGTACTGAATATTATGTATGTGTTTCATAGGAACCCAAATGAAACAACTTTATTGGTACGCTAGTAGGTGAATTCTATACTTAGCACTAAACACTCAGCTTTGAAGACATTTGGTGGTGGTGGTTTTTTTTCATACACAACCCTTCCCAAGGAAAAAAAAAATCAAAATAAATTAGTGGTTAAAGATTTAGCCACAAAATTCTCAACAAGTTTAATTTGTTCTGTGGCTTCATTCCTTGCACCTCTGAAAATTCAGGACAAGATGTCTGCACACTTTTGGGCATGTATTAATGAAACATTTTGTTTACTTTGCAACCACCAGAACAATTAGCAAAACAAAGTATAGAGCATTTAAAAAGGAAGGAGTCACTAAAGGAGCTTTCCAATTAAGCCCACACAGATATTTCTGCAGCATGAGTCTCAAGGATTGTGTGTTGGGTCCATGCACCAAGGCATGACTTACGTGCCATTAGGGACTGCTAGGGTACCAATATATCTCAGGCACACAGCCCTCTGCTTCCCCATGGCCCTCTCAATATTACACACTGACATGATGGATGCCCAATTCCTTCCTCCCCCCGCCCAGTGCTTCTGCAACTCTCAACACAGTTTATATCCTCAGAGGATCACCCTGCAGATCTCCTGGCCTGTATCAGGAGTGGTGTGGCCCGCAGGAGCAGGGAAGTCATTGTGCCCCTGTATTCAGCAGTGGTTAGGCCACACCTTGAGTACTGTGTCCAGTTCTGGGCCCCTCAATTTAAAAAGGACATTGAGACTCTTGAATGTGTCCAGAGAAGGTCAACGAGGCTGGGGAGAGGCCTCAAGCACAAACCCTATGAGGAGAGGCTGAGGGAGCTGGGGTTGTTTAGCCTGGAAAACAGAAGGCTCAGGGGACACCTTATTCTGTCTACAACTACCTGAAGGGTGGCTGTAGCCAGGTGGGGGTTGGTCTCTTCTCCCAGGCAACGAGCAACAGAACAAGGGAACACAGTCTCAAGCTGCGCCAGGGAAGTTTAGGCTTGAGGTGACGAGAAAGTTTTTCACAGAGAGAGTTGTTAGCCCTTGGGATGTGCTGCCCAGGGAGGTTGTGGAGTCACCATCCCTAGAAGCGGTCAAAAACAATTGGACGTGGTGCTTGGGGCCATGGTTTAGTAGTCATGAGGTCTTGGGTGACAGGTTGGACTTGATGATCATTGAGGTCTTTTCCAACCTCATTGATTCTATGATTCTATAATGGGCACATGAGGCCTGAAATCCAAGAACATCTCAAGAGGTTACTGTAGAGGAAGAACAGCCTCTCTACAATAGAAAACTAAAGGCAAACAAAGAATGAGCTTTTAAAGCCCTCTTGGGGCACTGCAAGTGGAAGTTAAAAGATGTTCCAAACAGCCTTATACATAGGGAACTGAGGATGCACCTTACTTCTGGCCTGTCTGAAAGGACATTATAGGTAACTTTTTAAATCCAAACCAAACCTCACAATTACTTGTAAGTATTTGTCTTTTCTTTCCAAGTGCCTAAGCGTAAACCACATGGGACTGAAAGAAATCAGAGACCAGGCAGGGGAGACTGTGCAGCTCCAACTCTAACCAATCTGGGAAACAACTCCTAAACTCCCCAAACTGCCCTGCAGTCCCAGATACTCGCTGTCCATGCATGTCAAAAGAAGCTGAGAACAGAGAGTACATTTCAGATGGTTTTGCCTTTAGTTTTTCTTGTCATCTTATGTTTTGAAAACACATTTTTACCTCTTTAAGAAAAAAAAAATAATAAAAAGGAAAAAATTAGATACAGTACTGCACAGTGATTCTTTGTTCTCAGGGATTCAGTCTACTTTATGGCTGTGCTCATTACATATTAGAAAGCCCAGGACAAATAGTACAAGAAGTCCTCCCCCCAGGTAACATTTACACTTACTTCAAAAGGCCTCCCTGCAGAAGAAAATGTAGGAATTTTTTTGAGCTTTAACTGTTTTGTAAGAAATATGCTGTACCAAACCACCACCATTTCGGGTTCAGAACGTTTTCGCCTGGTACAAAGGAAGCTAAGTGCAAGCCTCTGCACAGTGGAGGCAGCAGGAGGCAGGAACCAGGTACCAGACTTTCACCCACACTTCTGCCCAAAACAGAGTATAGCTGAGTCAGAGTATTTACTTTGCAAAGAACAGGGAAGAACGACGCTGTTTTTCCTCCTTAAGGCTGTAAGAATACATGCACAGATTAAAAAAAAAAGGGTTTTAAAGGAGCTTGCTTTCTGTAGTGAGCAGACTATGGAGATCCTTAAGAAGACATACCATGATCATTTCCATTTGCCTGTACACAATGCAACAGAACATTTTCACGGGAGAATCCCACTCCTAGGGCACCCAGACCTCATCCTCATCACCACACTGGCAGCATATGTATGGAGCAGATAGGGCGCAGGTGGAACATGGGATTTCAGGACAACTAGCGCCCTGCTCACTCACAGGATCATGGAGGCACCCACCTGGACTCTGCTTTACACCCAAAAACACACTGCTGAAATTGCTTTACAACGTCTCAATACCTTCAATGAAATCAAAGGTCAGAAAGAAGAAGAGAAATAACCATCAAAACTCTTAGAAATAATCCCAGCCTCATAATAGTACTATCCACAGGTTGAATTCAAAAGTTTGACCCAGCAAGCTTAATAGCATACCATTAAAACAATTTTTCCTCCAGTTTTCTTTCACCTTTGGACACAGATAAGCAGCATGACTGTGCCAGAGCAAGATACAAGAGTCTTACAAGATTAGTGAAGCACCTAAATGCAAATAAATGCATTGCTCTTAAATGGAGCCTCATGCTGTACCTTCCTCAAGACATGCTGAACATAATTTCAGTTTAATATTCTGTTTCTCATTATGGGCCTTGGAGACTCTCTCAAGCACCATGAAAAGCAATATTAACCCAGCCCTCAGCACTGGGGGCAATCCAGCCAAATTATTCATGCTGGTCTTTTGCTTCAATTTTTGTAGTCTTAACTTAATGTTCTTAAACAAATCTGAAAGGAGGATGGCTGACAAATAGACTTTAGACATTACAGACAGCCACGTTCTGCAGTCTTCGGTCATTAAGCTAAAAACCGGTGCTGAAGCCAAAAAGAGTTTCATCAGAGCTTGGTGTAAAGGCTGCATCCCTGATACAGAGCTCCTGGTAGTCAAACACTGAGAAGCAAGAGCATTAAGGAGGGGGAAAAAACAAAAGCAGGGGTGTGTGGAAATTAACACACACTCTCCTTTCCTCTCTTTGTAATCCAGCTACGAAGACTAGCCTTGAATCCTGATTTCAGAGATAAGGGAAAGATAAGAAATTATTTGCAGGTGCTAGCATTTCCCTACAGATCTTCAGGTCAGTACAATTAATTTCAAGATGAAAAACTAGCATAGTAGACAAGACATGGTAGCATGGGTGGAGAACTAGCTTCCATCTCTGTATACTACACATTACACTTGCACAGAAATATCAGCCTGCCCATGAAACACCCCTCCTTGGTCCATAAAATGATTAATCAGAAATGGGTGCAGAGCCTCGTGGAAGAGCAGCCAGGTCCCAGATGCTGTGGGCAGGCATAGCAGCGACGAATGGGAACACCACAGAAGGCTGACACATCCCAGGCCAACTGGCATCTGCAGCCATTTCACCTCCCCTGAATGCCATTACCTGCTCTAACTTTATTTACCAAAAAGTAATACCATGTTTATTCCACGGAATTAAAGTGGCCTGGGGCAGATGTCAGGGAAAAGAAGCGGAAAAAGCTGCTCCTTATTTGTTTATTTTAACAGAACAAGGCACAACAGTTTCCTGCTAGAAATAAACATTAGACCTTGCAGAACCTTGCCCCCCCCTCAAAACCAACAAACCAACACTGCTCCCCCCCTCCCTCCATCCTCTACCCTCTCTCTCTCTCCAACATTGTAAGTAGCACAAAAGATCACATTACAAATGCCAGCTGTGGCTCTTTTGGAAGGTGGCCTCCATCTCAGAGGTAGTATATATTCCTCACAGCCTAAGTGGTTGCTATGGTAAATATGCTTTTTATTGAACAGCAGAGTGAAACAGCTTTTAAAGAGACCCATAAGAACCCCATAAATGGTCGAAATACAAGGCAGATCAACCTCAGCCTCCCTAGAAACAGATTCCTTTTACTTTCAAAAATTATTGTGATTTTTGAACTCCTCTTTTTTTTTTTTTTCCCTATATTCATGTAGTCCACTTGTCTCTGCCTTGCCACCTGGGCGGAGGGGCTGGAGAGTGCCAAGAGAGCCAGGACCCCAAGGATCCCCACCAGCACAATTAACTGGTTTGGCTTTTAAAGTAAATGCCCACTCTCCTGTGCAGCAGGAGGCTCTGGAGACAGTGGATGCTCGGCACTGGGAAGTGCGCACGATGCCCAGCAAAGCTATCCATCAAACTCAGACTGCCCTCTTAGGCTGCACCTAGCCAGGAGGAGCCTCCTGCTCACTTGCCATTGCATCCCACGAGATTGACACCAGCCTACCAGGCTGGCCCCAGAGCCCAAGGAACACTGCCATCCCCTGTACCAGTTCTTTGGCACAGTAGTGAAAAAATAAAGAATTAAAGTAAGGAAGTTATTTTGGTTCACTTCTTAGGATGACGTTGGGTTTTGATGGCTGTAGATTTCTAAGTCAGCAGCCACGCATATTTTCCCTGATTTTTTCCTCCAGTGATGGCCCAAGTGGATGGGAAGGAAAAGCAAAACCATTCTGAAAAACTGAAGCAAGCAGCACTAGATACCAACTAGGCAAATACTAGTCTTGCTCCATCACTCTGAGGGACAGTGGAGAAGCTGTGGACTCTAAAAGACCTATGAACAAAATAAATTATAAAAAACTAAGGCACTCGTGGCAAAGGGCTTACATTTCTCAAGTTAAGTTAGAGACAACATAAGAAAAAGAACCTCCTCAAAAATGCTTAGTATGACTCAAGATTTCTAACAAAACTAATGTGTGCCTTGGATATATACCAGCATAGAATCATAGAATGGTCTGGGTTGGAAGGAACCCCCAAAGGTCATCCAGTCCAACTCCCTCTGCAGTCAGCAGGGGCATCCTCAACTAGATCAAGCTGCCCAGAGCCACGTCACGCCTCACTTTGAATATCTCCAAGGATGGGGCCCCAAACACCTCCCTGGGCAACCTGTTCCAGTGTTCTACCACCCTCATAGTAAAGACCCGTTCCTAACATCCAGTCTGAATCTGCTCTTATATAGTTTGAAGCCATTGCCCCTTGTCCTATCACTACAGGCCTTTGTAAACAAATTCTCTCCATCCTTTTTGTAGGCCCCTTTCAGGTCCTGGAAGGCTGCTACTAGGTCTCTCCACATCATCAACTTTAGACTGTATAGCAAAAGTCTTCGGTCTATATCTTACAGCACAGATAAAGAACAAGCAATGCAAAATCTGATGATAAAGTATTTCAGAATAAATATTCTAATCCAGTGTCTTCTCTAAAAGTAAATGAATGAGGTGAATGCTCAGAGCTACGAAATTCCCTAGGAACAGATAGTACTGACACTGGCTATAGGTGAGGATGCAACTCCTCTCACATAACACCGTATAAACCATTTCCTTTTGGATCTCCAAGGATGCTACTTTATAAAGTAAAATAAAACCCCAAGCCCCCTTCATGCAAATTTGCATTGAACATTTCAATCTCAACTTTTTTTTTCCAACAGAACCAAGAAAATTTAACCAAGAACTGAAAATTTAAGTAAGTTAATGAGTAAAACTACGTCTAGCAATGCCAGCCATTATAATGAGTTTTATATTTTGCAGGTAAGTAGTGAACATTTGATAGCACTTTTTATGCTAAATGAGAAGTCATCACAACACAGAGACACGTGCTCTTCTGAACTTGGCTCTGTTGAGCCTTCACCCAAGTAAAATGCTGACCAATTATCACAAACTTTCATTCAAGATTCTTCAGTAAGAATAAAATTATTCTATTTGAGCAAAGGCCAAAGAACAAGGCTTGGCTTTTGTTGGTTTCCATTTCGTGCTTTCCAAAATTTTCTCTTCATTGCCTTCAGTTCAACATTGTCAGATATGAAAGCCAGCCTGATTGGACTCCACTGCCACTAAGTAATTCTACAGTGTGTAACTTTAGAGCATTTTCAACTCTGCTCTCCTATGAGGATATGAATGATAATTTCACGAACACCTCAGGAATAGCGAATGTATTCCCACCTTTTACCGTGAGCTCGTTAAGGTTTTGTGATTTATTTATTTTTTAGAGTATTTCACTTAAGATTTGTATAAAAGAAAACTGATGACAACCAATGCTAGTAATCTTAAATGCCTTTTTTTTTTTTCTCTTTTTTTAAACAAAGGAAGAACATCTTTCTGCGTTTACTTACAACAATGTGTGCTGGAGATGGAGACCTAGCATCCTTGAGGGCTTGTCTACTCTGAAGGCTCCCTGCCTGAACATCAAGCAGTGGCCATTTCATCTGCAGATACTGGATGAAGGAAACAAAAATGGGAAAAGAAAAATGAGTTCAGAAAAGAAAGGCAAAAAAAAAAAAAAAAACCAAACAAAACAAAACCAAAACCAAACAAATTTTAAGTAACATGAGAAAAAAAGATATAAAATTAAAGCTTATGCAAGGAACTGAAACAAAACTTAAGACGACTTTGCATGTTCGTGGAGATAACAACTGTGCAGAACACCAACAATTTCATACCACCACATTACAGTTCAGGAGTAAGAAAATAAAGCAGACTACAAAGACAGCATAACATCAATCCAACTAATCACAGCAAATCTAGAAGAATAATAAAACCCACAAAGAAACAAAATACCAAAACCATGGCATGGACAGGATAAGGGTAGGGAAACTGGATTATCAGCCTCAGGAGAGGGAAAACACCTATCATGGGTTAAGAATATGATCTCACTATTTAATGAGCCCATTATTTAATGGGTTATCTCTCAGCCTTCTTCCAAATGCCCCCTGTCAACTTCTCTGGCTTCCCAGTGCTGTACTAGCCTTACAGGCAGAAGTCTACCCTAAAATGAACCAGCACTGCTGGGTCTTAGCATTTATATTCTCATTGTTTCTGGAATTCACCATGGATTATTTTCTTCTTGCTCTTATATCAGACAACCCTTAAGGGACTTGCATAATGTAACTTAATCAATTGGAAGGCCAAGCTTGATACACTCTGCCACTGATGATGTCCAAGACAGAACACAGCCTGGTATGCTCAGGCCAAGCTGCGCTGGCCAGGCATTCGGGGATAGCCACAACTTCTTTTTGCCCCTGTCATCAGCAAAGTGGCTGAACACACACAGGCAGCTGATCTGCACCATAAGGCAGTGTCGATTCCAAAGCACAAAAAGCTTAACTAACACTTCCAGAAGGAGCAGAATTTTCCCACAGATTTAACCAGCATCAAATATCAACTAAAACCTCTGCTCTGAGGCACGTGTGTTCCCTTGCTACGCTCACTGAAGAAGCCTCCACCCTAGCCATATCCCACAGCATATATCAAGAAGTCAAGAGACTTCTACCAAACAGGTGAAATCTCAAGGAGGTACCCAGATTGTTTCACCAGAAGTGTTCTATTTTGACCAAAAGTGGACCCACAAAGTAATCAGTTGGCCCCAATAGTTCTGCTCAGTACATCTAAATATATCTTCAGCCCAAGTCTTTCCCTCCACGTGGTGCTGCACTGTATTAATTAGGCATACTGCTTAATACATGATCTCTAAAAGCACGGTATCATGCTGGAAGAAATGCATACTGCCACATACCTTCAGCCACCTCCCACAACTGAGAAAAGCAGCTGTACACATAGATCAGGCTACTGCAAAAGACCCTATTTAGCACTAGGCTCTGGCTGACCTAACAGATCTATTCCTAGAAAACATCTAGAGAAATAGTCATGTTTTACCCATTCCTTTTTTTTTTTAAATATAATCTGGAAGGAGAACCACACACAAACAACCCCTGCCAGGCCGGGCGCACAACGGAAGCCGTATCTAAATCTCCATGAAGGAAGGAAGGAGATCTGGTTCCATGCTTTCAGCACATCACTATCGCATTTGCTCACGTATGCAAAACATTTGCTAGCATGCATGGCCTGTTTGCTGCAAGACCCTAGGCACGGAGGTGACCAAAAGCAAGAGTCAGCAGCAGGATGCATTACCAATTCCCATCGCTTGGAGGGACTGAGATTTCTGAGCTACTGGAATGCAAATAAACAAATTCGTACTCTGGATTTCTGCCCCATGTGGGTTCATCAAGTTCCAAGAAGCCTTGTTTTCATTCATCTTCACATTTGGGATTTGTGCAGTGTGGACCAAAATGTTTCAGCACTTCTTAAAAACAAGAAATAAAACCCAAACAAACCAGAACTAGTCTACCATAAGCGGTATTTCTAACTTTTATGACTCAGTTGTAAGTCTCCAGATACTTGATCACTTGAATCAAATCCCTGCTCTTCAATAGAGGTGACCACAACATCAATTTTAAAGTTGAGATTATGTTAAAACAACTTTCTAACCCTTTCTGGTTTCAAAGAAGTGCTTAAAAATGCAACCCAAGTGCACAGAAAATTAGCCCAAAACCTAAGCCAACTGAGAGCTTCTTAACTTGAAGGGAAATCTGACACACTTCAGATTTACAGATGGCACTATTAAACAAGTCAACTGCTACATTTTCAGAAGTCCACCAGTTGTCTTAGTGATCATAAGATCACCACATAAAGCAGCATATAAATTTGCAGAATGGCTCCTGACGGGTCACAGCTACCACCAGCTTCCCAACAATTTTCAGCCAACTACCAAAATATTTTTCTCTTCTTCCAAGGAAAACGTCCTTGCAGGATGTGTGCCTCACAGTACATGACTCTGTTTCAAACTCCACAACTGTCTGTGGGCAAGAAGTCACTGCCTCCACAGCTAAAGCACTTACAAGAACCTGCCAGCTCAACTGGTGGTGTTTCAGAAAATGGCCACCAAGGTTTTGCCCACCAAAATAAACCACTCTCATTTTTCCATGACTAGTTCATGGTCACGAGTAACCATGGAATATTCCTACAACCATGGCAACCTATAAAGGAGCTCAGGTCAGCAGTTGTCCTAATAGGCAGGCCAAGGAATGCGTAGGCTTGAGACTGCCCCAAGCGTGGGCTGAGAGGCACTGGCACAACAGCCATCAGCAAGCTCACATCACACTCCCCCAGTCAGTAATTATTGCAGGGATTACAAAGCCTTTGGGATTGTCAGTTCTGCTGTTTTTTACTAGCAATAAATCCCCGTAGAAGAAACAGGGCAAGAAGGCATGGTTGGTCTTGCTCTACCTCAATCTCATAAGAGCCATACACTCAGTGTGGGTGCTCCCACACCAGGCTGACCAGGCTAAGTACAAGATGTAAGCTTCAAAAGATCTTCCTGCCAATTTGACTTTCTGCTTTTAAAACCCTTAGTTTGGGCCCTCGGTAAAGTCCTTCTCCTACCGACTCCTGACAGAAGGGATCCACAAAGTCTTACAGTGCAAAGGCTAAAGGCATAGCCAAAGCTGCTTCTCCTCTTGAACACACACAGAGCCCTGCAGCAATGGTCCAAACCCAGCATGCTTGGCCTTGCACACCGGCACACACATGGACAGCTTCCATTTCCACCAGCGGATAACAGACCAGTAGGGAAAAGAAAGTAAAACAAACAGTCCCCATGGAAAGCAGTAACACACACGGGTCAATAAAGCAACCACTACAAGTGGCTAGGATCCAGAGCAGCATACTAGCCCCGCCAAGGGCAAGATGTTCTGTCCATCAGATAAACAGAGAGGGCCAGAGCCCACAGCCAACGCCTGTGTCAAGCTAACAAATCCACAGCTTCGCCAGCAGGACTTCTGCAAAAGAAAAGGAGTCCAATTTGCTGGCTTCGGAACACCAGCCCCGTTGATAAAGTATGAAATATTAGCATTGTTTAAGGTGACGAGCCCGACTCAAGGCCTCCTCATCCAAGAATTGTCATGCCTGTAACACAATATTGATGTGGTGGCTTATAATTCTTACTTTACATAAAAGCTTCATTGTGTGCCAAATTCAATCTCCACAGGCTACCTGAGCCACAGATTTTTACGAGTCTACATTTCAGCGCTGCGAGTCTACAATACACATAATTTTCAATTATGTTAGGGCAGAACAGGATCACTGCCTATATAACATTACTGGTTGGAGGAAATGAGACTCAGCCCTACTGCCGAGAGAGCTAACTGGATCCAGATGGCAGGCCGAGCGAGGCAGCCGGCCGAGGCAGCAGCGGCGCAGCAGCCACCCGCTCCGTAACTCTCCCTTTCACGATGGAGGGAGACATCAAGCCATCGTTGGGGCTGGGAGCTGGGATGGGATGGGATGCTTGGAAAGGCTGGGGGAGTCACAGTGTGGCGCGGGGAGGGACAAGGAAGAGGGAGGGAGGCGTGATCAGTTTTGCAGGTTTACTACTGCTGACCTATGCTGTGATATTCTTTCTAAAGAGGAGAAAAATTCAGTCCTGTTACAACGGAGAGGTAAATCCTTTCCTTCCTCCAGCAACTAAATAGCAGGAAATCCTCTTCTCTTGGCCCTAAATGCAGATTTGAGCCAGACGGTTCCTCTGATTTGCAAGGAGTCCGCAAAAATTCGAAGCTGACTTTCCCAGCCTTCTGACACTGCTTTTACATTCCTGCACAGAAGGCAAAGGGTAGGAGGGAGGGAAGTTCCCACCATCCTGCTCCTGCAAATGCTGGACACATGCTCACTCCTCTCCTGCTTCTGTGTCTCAGTGTGGAAATTAGGACTTGCCTGTACAAACATTGAACTTTTCAACAAATTAACAAATCTGTGCAAATTCTTTCAGAGAAGAGCTGTTGAAATGAGCTCTGCTGGCCTGCTTTTAGCATTTTCAAAAATAATGTCATCTGGGCACAAGTATTTTATTCCCCATTTAACAATATGATCTGATGGGGATCATTAGCATGTCTCTGTGTGTGTGTGTGTGTGTGTGTGTGTGTGTGTGTGTGTGTGTGTGTGTGTGTGTGTAAAAACTTAATTTTTTGTTGTTGTTGTGTTTTGTTGGGTTTTTTGTTTTTAATGGCAAGTCTCAGAGAGCTTAAGCAAAATAATTGTTAAGCTCCAGGCCTCTGCACAAAAATTAAAACACGTATGGGGTGAGCGTACTTGAGAGAAACCAAAGCTCTTTAAAAGGCTGTTAAATTGTCAGCACAAGGGAAAAGCCAAATGATTTGAACAGCCCAGATTTTTTTTTTCTGTAAATGGGAACATAAAAAAAAAAAAAAACAAACCAAGAAGAAATTAAAACCACCCCACACCCCTTCACCCTCCACTTCCATGAGCAAAATGTCCTCACCTCCTATCAGCAACCACAAGGTCCTGCAAAGTACAGACATAATGACAGCAGCTCTGCATGCCCACGCCACCAAATACCACCCAAATTGGGCACCAGGGAGGAAAATAAACCTCTTTCTCGAGATTTTGCAGCAGAGCTGATTAAAAGCAGCTAAAATTCACATCCAAGACCGGAGCAGTTGGGTGGAAACTCTTATTCCAGACCAACAGTTATCACCCATACTGAGACCAGGCTCACAGCGGAGCAGCCCCACTGGAAGGGATGGCACAGAGCACACAGGTGTTTCCTGCACCAGTGTGCAAGCTGGAGCTGCTCCCTTGTCACATTACTGTTTTTCCTGCTGGAATGCTCTACAAGTGATGTCCCCCAGCACATATACACATAAACAAAATGCAGAAAACCAAACTACTGTATTTTTTAAAGGAGGGAAAGCTGCACAACACTTTCCAGCTCAGGTTTCCTGCAGCTGGTGCTTATTAGCTCCCAGGAACTGAAACAAGCAGGAACTCCCAGAGGCAGTTTGATGCTGCAGGGCCCCAGTACCTCTCCATAACCATGGGACCATATCTCCACCTGCAGAATCTGCACTTTCTCCGTGGATGCCAACATGCTACGCAAGAAGAAATAATGCTAGCTTTGGTGTTATTTCTCTCTTGGCCAGCATGGCAGAATCACATGGAAGTACATACCTGAAGACCAACTTGGAAATTCTTAAGTTTCTCCAATGTTGACTTAGCAACCCTTTTGGTAAGGAGCATCTAGACACAAATTTTAGCCACACACAATCCAGCAGTAACACAGGAGAGTGCAACACCGAGGGGAAGGCTGAGATTTATGGGGAAGGCAACAGGAATGAAGATGTAGCTTAACAAGACAGTAATTGCTCTCTGCAGACAAGAAAAATAGTTGCAAGAGGATTCTCATCTTGGTACCTACAAACAAAGTGTCCCCACTTCAGCCAGAAGGCAAAGCCTCTAAGGGTATAAAAGTATACCCACAGCTTCTGCACCATCCCTTAATTTAGCTCAACCCCTTATTTTCGATCTTCAGTTGTTATCTTGTTTGCAGAGGTGTGTGATGTGAGAACAAAATCAGAAAGATTTATTTTAAATAAATGAAGGGATTGCTGAAAGAACTTTAAAGGACCTCCTCTTCCTTGCAGATTTGCAATGTCTGGAATTTTTTGTATGAGAAGTAACAGACACCACCCACAATGTTCAGCCCTTCCACAGAATATGTAATGTATCATGATAAGGCTCAGGGGAGCTGCTCAAAATGAAAGCAGCAAGGCTTATTTCAATGAGACTGATCCTTTCCACACAAAAGATTCCCCCCCCAGCATTTAAGAAATGAAAGCATGAAATCATAAAACATGGAAGTATTTCTCACAGATCTCCATGCTGAGGTTTATTTTTTTTAGGTGGAATCACCCTTTAAACTATTCAACACAGCAAATAACAAATTATTAAATAAAATACATCAACAGGGGGAAAGTGACACACACAAAAGAACTGGCAAGTATCATGCACCTGCACAGACACTTGCACACAGGGCTTTAAGTCCTCTTCCCACTTTAAAATGCCACTTATTCACCAGCTCTGGCATCACCCAAACCACCTTGTGATATATTCCTGAATAAGACACTTCTAGTGCCTTGAATTTCCCTGTTACTGAGAACTCTAGTGACCTTGTCCCCTTCCCTTTCAGTAACAGACAAGAGTCCCTGAAAATAGGGGCCTCAAGCTGCCCATTTTCATATTTCACTTGTGCCTTTGTCACACTGCTGAAGTGCTGCTAGGGCACAAAAAAGGAGAAGGCAGAGTCCTCCACAGCCTGAAAGTTACAGAAATGTGCTAATGATTAAACAGTTTCAGATCACCTCAAAGGAGGGATGCCTGAAAGCAGAAATCATGCAAACTGGAAGCACTTTACTGAAGATACAGAGCAATGAGGTGATGAGCAAAGAGGATGCCTATTTTGGGGTGGAACAAGGCACAAAGAAATTATTTGAGCCCTGTGAACGGCTCAACAAATCCAGTTCCTTCTTGGGTGAGCAGACAGGGGAGGTGTAAGAACATCCCACAGCCACCAGATTTGTTTCCCTTCTCCTGACCCAGTCACCAGCTCCATGCCCTCATAGCACACACAGCTCTTCTCCTACATCCCAGATGTAACAGTGCAACAGTGACAATCCCAGTACCAGTGCCACATGTCACCCCCACACACACTGTTTTTCTATATGCAGCAGTAAGAGCACAGGGGAGGCTGCCATGGGAGAGAGCTAAAGAGCATACCCAGAAGCTTTCTTCAATATTGTCTATGGAAGTTCAAGCAATTTCTGGTAATTATTTGTTGATTCTAACGTGGATGAAAGGCATTCTTGCCATCAGTTTTAGCAAAATAAACCACGAGGGTTTGCCTCTAATGAACATGAGGTTGCTAGACTACAGTCGAGCTCTAGGATACTTAACAGTGAGCATGAAGAGGCTAAGTAAAGGCTAATCAGCTGCTACAGGAATTAAAAATAATTTTTCCAGTTTTACAAGAGGAAGTGCAGCATTACTTTCTCCAGTTCACATGGTATCTCAGCAAAATAACTGCAGGCAGTGTTTCTCGATCCTGGGTGGAACTTGGGAAAGCACCATTGCTTTTTTCACATATAATTTGAAAGCCTCCGCAGCTCTCACTGCACAAATTAGCAGGCTGGCTGAGTACTATTTGGATGTCTACAAATTACTGTTCCAAAAGACAGGCACAAATAAAAGGATAATTTCAGTCAAGGAACAGGAAGAAACTTTTTATCTACTTACTTTAAGCCAGAAAAAAAAAACCACACCACACTTCTTCATCTTCAAGCTACTCTCCCCAGATTTTCTCTGCAACCTGGTCTGTTCCACTCAAGCATAGAGTTTCCATTAGAGAAAAGAATGAGAGAGTCATGAAATCTCAACATTAAGTCTTTCTGCACATACAGCTTGCTTAGACTCAGAAAAGCTAAACCAGCCTCTAAGACTTGACTAACAATTTGATGTACGGACCCACATTTAATTTCTTTTTCTGGCAGTCTTCCAGAGTGAGAGAACAATTGGGAACTAGTGTTTGCATGAAGTCCAAGAATCCATTTTATGGTCTATAAAGTATAATTCCTTTCCTCCCCATTAAATAAAGACAGTAAAAATATCTGACAGCATGTTTGAGACAGAGATCACGGCACCAAACTACCTCCATTGTAACAGAAGGGCTGCTCCAGGGGAACCCTGCCTCCCTTAAAACTTTCCAACTCTGTTAAACAGAGTATAACTTCTTTTGCAAAGGAGGTGCTACAGCACTAAGCTCTGCAACTACTTCTTTCTTTAAGAAAAACAAAAAGTCCAAACCAACAGAACTCAGTGCTCAACCAGCCTAGTTCTGCTTTAATATTGCAGAACATGTCTGCTCTGTCTCCTAACCTCATCACAGGACTCTGTGGCACAGGACAGTGTGGTGGTGGAGTAAAGAGTAAAAGGACCTCTCCAAAACTGACCTCCAACTTCACCTCTCTTCCATCACTCGGAATCTGGAGTGGGATTTACAAGTTTCCTGATTGTGGGAAGCATTATCCAGAATTCTTCAGTACCCTAGTGGTAATCAGGGAAATCACCTCTATAGAGATCTTTGTACATCTCTGTCCTGGATCACTGTTACCTGCCTTCATCATGTTACCATTATCAGAGATTAACAACCGCCCAATCTGTTCTCCCAAGTATTTCCTTGGGGGGAAATCTGATTGGGTTTCTTGTGGTGTGAAGGTATGGAGGAGCAGAAGGGCCATGGCTGGCTATGGCAGTAGGCCCTCAGCAAGACAGTATCATGCTCTGCTTCCACAAGACCAAATACAAGTTTGTCACACACCTCCTAGTGAGGAGCTGCAGGACTTCACAAAGCTCTCTTTAAGAAAATGTGAACCAAAAGGGGATTGATTGATAAAGCACTCAGCACTCCCAGCTACAGAAGCCAGCAGAAGCACAACCAGGGCAAGACAGGAGAAGGATGCCCAAGGCACATTCCCCTCTGAAGGGGCCTCTGGGATTATGTGGGTTGTTTGGGGTTTTTGGTTTTGTTTTTTTCACTCCCTGATCCAAATTCCCATTTCGAGTTCTATGAGGTACCTGCAAATGAGAGGCACAGGTGGGTAGGACCCTGCCGTAAGGGAGCATTCAGCAGTTGCTTTTTCTTGTAACATGGCCTAATGGGGTTTTACTGAAAGTCATCTTTTCTCCTACTGTTGGGTAAGTGAAACTCATGACTCGAATCACTACCACAAAAATTCCTGCCGATGTAGCAATTCTGGGTGTACTGCTGGGAGCCACTCTCTAGTAAACCCAGCAAATTTCATACCAAATTTCCTGTCACCTCCCTTGTGGTTTCCATGTGTGATTAGGTCTTCAATGCAACAAGGGGTTACTGCAGAATAGATGGCTCCAAGGGTTTCAGGCCCTCATGAAAACCAAGAGCTTGCAAAATTCTCTTTCCCCAGGGTTGGTAACTTTCTTCTTTTCTTCCTTTTTTTTTTTTTTTTTTTTGTTCTTTTTTTTAAACAAAAAGAACCAACAACAAAACAAACAGAGACATTAACTCAAAAATGTAACTTAAAGACAACCTCAGGAAAAAGTTCCAGGGATAATACTGAAGCCAGCCATATTCTGACCGCCTAAGAGAAGCTGAGCAGGTTGCTGTTGAGGCTGTTTTGTTTTTCAGAAGGCCTGCTTTGGAGAAAGAAAAATAAATAAAAAAAACACAAAAAACTTTCCACTGCATCATATCCTGGTCCACATTCCTTGCTGTAATCTTCTAGCTCAGATGCATGGAGATGTCTTTGAAAGATGTAAAAGAGGTTGAGAGTCCCCTCAGCTAATTGCACTGGCTGAGAAACAAAACTTGTGGGCTGGGGTAGGATTCGTGTCAGACTGACCTTCTGCGAGACCAGCTACTCCTCTCAATAAAACCCTCTCGCTGCCTCCGCCAGAATCCTCCTGCCACTCAAGTATCATCTTGCTGTAACAAATTACTCCTAACCCAGGATTACAGCTCTTTCCAAATCCCTCCTAGAGAGCTGGGAAAGAAACGTTACCTCCCAGGATCCGGCACCAGTTGTTTCCCCTATCAATAATCCTCCTATTTGCTTCTCTGACGGTGTTAGTCCATGGGGTCAGCAGGACCGCTTGCACCCATTCTCCTCCCAAATGCAAGCTGGATGTCTCAATTGCCCACCAGAAGAGGAAAAGATGATGGCTTGCCTCCACATACCCATGCAAACGACATTACTCCATCTGGCCAGAGAAAAAGCTGAGTGCTGGTTAAGTAAGAAGACTTATATTTAGGCAGAGGACTTGGTGAATCATTTGGGATGAAAGCAAATCCAAACAAACGAAGCATTCACTAAATCTATGCAGCCACCTCTTGCTCCTGGGCAGTCACCCTCTGTATTTATTTTCTGGTTTCCTCCAGCACCACCAAAACAATGCAATATGTATTTATGCTATTTAAATGAAGTATTTTTAACATATCCTTAGTTGAATCATCAGCCACACAAACTCTTAGTCAAGAACAAGTAAATTATTTTTTTTCTTAAAGGCAATGCAGACAGAAAAAAAATTAAAGCAAATATGGTCCAGAACTGACATCACTGCATATTCTTTTCAATTTAAAAGGCATCCCAATGACAGTAATTCCAATTCCTGTAAAATCCAAATAAAAGCATGCTGTGTCTCCAGAAAGGCATTTTGTGTTTTCAAGTAATGGTAGGTTATGCATTAAATTCAAGCAACTTCTGTTCAATTGGCATATGTTAGGGACAAAGATGTACAAATTACACTAACAGAAGTTTTGGAGAAATGTGGGAGGTTTATTATTATTCACAGAGATAAATTTTCCCCAGACAAACCAACTATACTGGCATATCCACTTCCTGAAGTGGTTACAAATAAAAGTTAAGTAGCACAAAGCTCTAACACAAAATCATCCTTTCCATTTTAATGAATTTGTGGGGGAGAAGAAACCAAAACCCCTTCTTTTTTCACACAGCAAACTGAGATCATACGCTGCTCCATATATCTGTAGGAAAAAGAAAAAAATGCCTTCTTCTGCACAGGGGAAAAAAAAAAAAAAAACAAACGCAAGAACCGTGCCCCTGTGTTTTTCCTCTCAAAAAGTTGGGGGGAAAAGAGGCAGGAGGAAAAAGGCAAATAAACTGAAATTAGGGAAAAGGGTATCAGGAGCTCTGCAATGGTTCATGTCCCGGAGGGACTCAGCCCCATGTGCCAAATTCTTTGGTTGTAGAAGAGGTTTGTTTTGAGAGGTGAGGGCTGCTTTTCCGCAGCAATCCCAACACCTAAACTCATGGCCCCAGGGAGCAGAGCCTGCGCTCCCGCAGACACAACACACCCGAGCTCCCCACGTTTGCATTTGTCACACTTTCATGCCACAGCCCCAGAGTTAAAACAAAGAAATCAGGGCAGCACCGAGCCTATAAATGTGTAAATAGCCAAAAATGTAGCTCTTGTTGCTAAATATAGTGCGGGCATTTTGAACCGGCTGGCCCACAAGGCAACGTTTATATATTTATTTATTTAAAGGGCTGTGTTTTAGGAACATCGAGTGTTGGGTTTTTTAAGCCTGCCCACGTATATTACGTTCTCTCACTCACACACACACACACACACACACAATATGAAAGATAAAAGAAAATAAAGGTACTTAGTAGGTACTAGAAAAACAACTTCCACTTTAGAAAGCCAGAAAACAGACACATACTTGGCTTTGTAATGGGAGTGAAATCTCCTCCACAGATTGTAAACCAGGTTCATACGGAGTTAAACACGGAATTGCTTCACCCCCACCACTCTGACACCATTAGCAAATGCTTTGCACCTAATAGGTGGTCTCCGTGGAACTGGGCACATCCCTGGCTCAGCCACTGGTAGAGAGAGGGATGCCAGCCATAGGCCTGAAGAAGAGGGCACCCTTGGAACCCCGAGCTGAGAAACACCAGCAAAATTCTGAACTCCCAACGCCAGCACACGGCAGCCTATTTACTACTAAATCACAGGAGTCAGGCACCAGCTCACATTTTGCCTTTGCACGAGGGTGAGAGCTGGGGGGTGCAACAAGTCCGCTCAGGAATCCCTGGGGAAGGGCTCCAGGCAACAACAGCCCAGCCCTGGACCACCCAGGAGCCAACCCACAAAAGAGCACTCACCTATGGGATTCTCTTCAAACACCAGGGACCCAATCTAGGTGCTGGGACACCGAGGGGACAGGGTGGTCCCCACAAAACCTCAGGGCAAGGATGGGGACACAGCCCCCACGGACTTGCTGGGAGAGTCGTGGACAAGCTAGTAGCGCTAGAACTTAAAGCGCCTGCTTTAAGTGCCCTAGACCCATTTTAGCCTTACCTGCAAGTGCCAAAATAACAGTAGCTATTCGAGGTTTGTTGCAGCTGTCTTCACAAAAAAATCAACACACACAAAAAAAAAAACAAACCCAAAAAACCTAAGCTTTTTTTCTTAGCAGGGCTGCGGAGGAGGGAGGGGGAGGGGGTTGGGAAGGGGCTGCATCGACAGCTCCACTAGCCAGAGGCACTTTGCAAGGAGGAAAGTAGAACTCAAGATGTGGGCAGGCCTCAGGTTTCAGAGCCTCAGGGCACATCCATGAGACACGATGTATTTACCGAACAGCCAGGAAAGCAAAGGCTCCAATCTTACAACGTTTTATAATCTTATTGTGGACACTTATATTTTATAAGTTCTTAACGCTGAGGAGCCTGGAGTGGGGAGGGACACAACGAGCCACATCAGCTGGCTGCTGGGGTTCCGAGAGGCATTTGTTTTAACAGATGAGGTTAGGAGGACTGCCATAGAAGGGTAATTATAAATGAAGCAAGTAAGGATCAATGAGCTCTCTTTTAAAATAAATAAGCTGTTGCTATGAAAATCATGACACAGCATTTCTGTTCTATTTCCAAGTCAAATTTGTCCTATGTGGAATCAGAGGAAGAAAAAGCAGGCTCCTAAACAGATTTTTGTGAGCATTAATAGACCTAAAAGCCATCTGCACAGGACAGGAACATGAAGTCAGTGTTTCTGCATGCCACACAGCTAACCTGCTAACCTCAGGAGGGACCTTTCATCTCAACAGACCTGCACAAGAAAGGTCATTACAGTGCACCCTGCTCCCACTAAGGAGCTTACCTCTCACATGTAACATCAGGCTTATTAAGCAACGTGCAAGGAGACAACAGCTGCTAATCTACTGAAAATTACTACTCTTTTCCTCCTGCCTCCCCATAAGCATTATCAGGATTTACAACATATTGTAGGATGTTACCTGAAGGAACTAACTGCCCTGCCCTACCCACTCCCTAGGTGATCCCTCCTGGGGAAGATTTTCAGTGGCAGCTATTTAGGGTAGCCCAAGTAGTGTAGAAAATTTCCTCTGTGTATGGGTTTAATCACAACAATTAATTTATGTTTTAAAAAAAGAAGGGGGGGGGGAAGGCACCAGGAGAAATAATGATTTATTCAGCAAGCCAGAGGAGAACAGCAAAGGACAAAGGCAGAACCTCAATGCAGTCATCCACTACCTCTTCCATCCGTCCAGGAAAAGACTGGCAGCTCCTGCAAGACCTGCTTCAGGCTGTGGTTCTGTGGAGCTGGATGTTTTGCCATCGCTTCTGAATGATAATTGGCTCAAAAATTAACACGCCTCACTGTCCCCACAGAAAGAACCCTGTGGTCTCATCCAGTGGGGTCATTACCCATCCGAGCATTCCACATTTCCTCGAGAGGGCACAAATGTCCTGAGCTCCCACACACTTCAGAGCAGTTAATTCACTCAACAGGACAAACTATTCAGGTCAGGATTTTTCCAAGAAGCCGTAAGGACTTGGGTGCCTGACTGGCTTTGCTGCTTTGTGAATCCCACCCCTTGCACTGGGGAGTGAGTGATTTAAGACCCACACCAAAGCCCTGATCTGGAGGTCAAAAATTTGCAAAATCATAAAATAAAAAAGTATTAGTCCCTAAAGCAGATTTACTGAAGTCAGAGTCCTATCAAAGTGCTTTCACTCTTGAAGTACTTTTAAACCTCCTCTCTAAGTTTATTAAGGCCATTAACTTTTCTCCTCATCTGGGTTTCTTATTTTGTTCCAGGATGAAGAAGAATATGCCTCTGTGTCTGGGGACTATCAGTGTCCTTGGTGCACCTCTCATACAAATGTGTGTGAAAACAAGTGGAGCCCTTTATTATGGAGTTTAACACTCACATCAATCACCCATACATACACACCAAAACACACTGCAAGCTCATATCCTCTCAGTCTTGTATAACAATGCTCTAAACTGTAAATGTCATATATCAGGAGGCCAATTCATCCACAAGTGTCAGGCACCTCAGTGAAGGTGATGGAGTCTTGAGCATTCTGCCTCTCAGAAACTCTGCTTCCAACACCAATGCCAAATGACAACTAGTAACTATTGCATGCTGCCTGGTAGCTTCTGCCTCATACCACAAACCATGTAGAAAGGCCATCATGCAAAATCACACAAAATTCTCTACCTTATTTGTAACGTGTTCAAGAGAAAAAAAAAAAAAAGGAAAAAGAAAACAAAGCAAAACAAAACAAAATAAATCCATCAAAGTGACCTACACACAGAGAATACAGGCCACCAAAATAGCAGAAGATGCCAATGGAAAAATGAATGGAGTAGCCATTTGCTCATACACATCAAGAGCATTTCCAACAGAAATGGGAAGGAGATTTAAAAAAAAAAAAAAAAAAAAAATAATAATCTGTCATGGAGAAGTCCCTGCTATCCACTGCACACTTCAGCAGGGAGTAGGCAGAGGTTTGGTCTTTTTATCATTAATATTACTAAAAGAAAGGGGAAGGTAATTGCTTGTCAGCACACTTCAGGTTCATCATTTTGAAAATGGAGAAAATCCAGAAACAAAGTGCAGGCAAGCTGCAGAACAGGGCTGCAAGGATGCTTAACTGGCCGCCACCAGCCATTGCCACCACCAAGTACAGCAGCTCCCTGCACCAAGCATCCTGCTTCTTCCTCCAGTACAGAATTGGGGGGGGGGGGAGTGGAATTTAAAAAGCAACAAAATAAAACTCGAAGCCTGCCCTTTAGTGAGGACTAGATTAATTGTGAATGCAAATGAAGCGCTTCTGCAGCACTAGGGTCCATTCCCAGGGAAATGCGTGCGCTCGCCTCTGTTTACTCCGGCTCCAGCAATGCAGCACAACCTTCAGTCAAGCTATTAACTTGAACGTTGAACTTCACAGCGCTGGCTGTCTTTCTCAGCCATTCTTTTGATGTTACCTCCAAAGCAAAAGATCAAAGACTTTGAGTGTGGTGAGGGGAAGTCCCAGGCTCTTAGCCTACCAGCCTGTGATATATGTTAAAATCCTGGCCAAAAGAGAGAATGAAGGGAAAAAGAAAGAAAAAGCGACTGAAGAAAGCATCCTAGCAGAGCGGTGACACGAGGAAGCAGCATAACAAAATCCGCATGCCGCTTCTCTCCAGGTTCACAACCCCAGAAATGGGGCTTGTTTCTGTCCCTGCATTTTCTGACAGTACCAAATCGCTCCCAGAAATCAGCAGCCCCCCATCACCCCTCCTGACACAGTGCCACACCTCACATGCTGCCCAGAGAGACAGCAGACGCCTGCCAACCGCACATTGCTAAGGAGAAAAGCGTCCCCGGCTCCCACACGGTGCAAACCCGCAAGCCCTGCAGCGCGGGTGGAGACGACATGGGACCAGGGCTCTGCGAGACACTGATTTTCCACATCCGCCACAGGCTCCTGGCCTGTTTGAATGAGTCACATGAAAATAAACCCTTCGCCTCGGCCTTCCTGCTTGTAAAACACGGATAATATTGCTCTGCCAGGATAACAGCCTATTCTTCCTTGTGGGGCCCCAAGAGGCGGCAGTGCTAAAGGCCACGCTGCTATCTGCAGGGGTCCAAGTCCACACACCCCCTCACGTGTCACCACACCCCAGGCAGCAGGGGAAGCCCACAGCCACTGCATGTCCCTGGGGACAGGCAGCTCCCACATCTCTGTCGGGCACAGGGGCCACTGACAAAGGGACTGAGCGGGACAACACCGTATGTCACCACCACTTCCCTGGAGCATATGTGGATGTCTTTGGGAAGGCAGGTCCTGCAGGAAAATGTCTAAAAAGAAATCATTTTTCCTCTCCCTCAGTCTGTTTTTGTTGCCTGTTTGAGGGTCTTTGTTGTTGCTGCTGTTTAGTTTGGCTTTTGCATTTTTTTGGTACTTTTTATTTTAGTCATGTGTTTAGCAAGGAACAGGAAGGGGAGATCTATATATATAAATAGAAATATATATATCTTTTTTTTCTTTTATTTATTTTAAGATTCAGCCCAAGCATTATCCCCTTCCTGAGTCTTATTTTGAGTTTATTTATATTCCCATAATACACAACAGCATTCCACATTTAGACTGTGACACTTGGTTGACATGGTCAAAAGTAGATCCAGTGCAGCCTGTCTGCCAAACCAAGCCCCTCATCCATCAGCTGAAGTCCTTTTACCGCAGGGTCATGAAGGAATCACAGACTGTTTTTCATTCCTTTCTACCAATGTCCCTCCTAACTCTAGAAACCAAAACTGTCTTATGCTTGTCAGCTCCTCCTCTTTCCCACCCCCGTGAATGCAGCTCTTGGCGCTCACCAGCATAAAAAGCTACGGGACTCAAAACAGAAATTCTTCAAAACAGAATTCATGGCATTAAGCAGTAAGTAGGATATTCTGATTTTATTGTACTTTACTTACTCCTACTTAGCTCTAATCCTCACTCCCTAGACGGGCTCACTCTTGCTGTCAGCGAAGTCGATAGGAATTTGGCTATTGACTTCAATGGAAGTGGGATCAGATCCTCACATCTGTTGCACAGGGCAAGCGATACGCAGAGCAAAGGAAAAAAATAGGTGGGGGAGGAAAAAAAGAAACAGAAAAACCTCAACACTGAACTGTGAAATGATAAATGAGCTTGGATCATCACTACGGTAATGGATGCAGGGAGCTCTGAAGCTGCAAGCCCCAGGTAACATCACCAATTCCCAGACCAATTCCTCCACTCTTAAAAAGCAATTCTAACAGCTAGAGGGGAGGAGGAACAAACAAACAAACAAACAAAAACCGAACAAACCACAACAAAAAATAACCTTCCAGTCATAGTTTCTGATGCAAAAAGATCAGCAAGCCTCACAGTAAAACTTTTTCATGAGAAGGAATCCCTCAGCTCCCTTCCCCACCCTTCTCTCCCTAGGGGTTCAGCACATGAGATGACCAGACTGGGCAAGGGGATGACAGGATTCTGGGCCACAGAAGATGGAGCTAATGGAGCAGTGTGAGAAGTCAAGTACTAGTTGCTGCTTCATACCATGAGAAGGATCCAAAATAAACAAGACCTAGATCTGGGGCGATCCTGCCCTGCGTCACAGCCCCATGATAACGCACCAGGAGTCAGGATTTCTTGGCATTGGTCACACTATCAGCAATAAACAAGCCAGTTCTCCAGAGCTACAGGGGATGAAAAGGGAGCTCAGGAAGGAAGAAGAAAGGGTAAAAAATAGGCAACCAGAATTATGTGTACCAGTCCAAAAACTACATAAAGTGAGTATGCAAAGTAGCAACTACCAAAGCTGGGATGGAAAGAAAGAAAATGAGACAGTGAAACAAATCTTACATACCTCCTACCTGCAGAGGTGCCATTCAAGAATAAAAGCATCATGGCAAAACAGTTTCACCTTGTGATAAATGGAGAGTAGCAATGGTAGCTTACAAAGAGAGAGCCCCCAAGATCTGAATTCCGCACGTGAACCTCCTGAACATTAACAAGAATTCCAACATCTTTTTAAAAAATATCAAAAATAAGTAATTATATAGCAATCTAACTGGCTGCCCAAAGCTCCTCGAGGCTGTTCGCTCTCTGTGCTCCATGGCAATCAGAACAGCTACTCTTCTTTATACTCCACTTCAAGTCACAGTTCTTACTACGTGCAGTGTGTTACCTATGTCAGAAAAAATCACTTTGCTTGGAAAAAGCCAGAAAAAAGACTGAAGAAACAGGAGAAAAAGAAGGCAGAGACAACGTTTTGCCAAAGAGGCAAAGACAACATTTGTGTTCAGACAGGAGCTAACATAGTGTCTATAGTTTCTGATCTACTCAAACACTTAAGCACTTGCTTAACTTTTAAGCTGAAGCAGCCCTGCAGGTTCCAGTACATGTCAAGTCACACAGGTGCTGCAAGGCATGGCTAGAGCAGCGCCTGAGCAGAGCTGGTCAAGTCGCTAGCATTTATTGACTGCACATATGGCAGGAAGAGCTTTAAAGCTGCACCGCAAGTGGCTTTCAAAAGCATCAGACCTGCAAAGATAAATCAATACAATTTGCTTCCAACTACCCAGCCTTCCAGTCCCATTGTTATTCCTGGCCCACTGTCTTGCTCCCCCATCCTGCCTGATACAAGATGCTCCAGACACTCTGGGTATTAGCACTGAGGGAAATCCATGTCAGGGCAGAGGGATGAGATAGGAGCCAGAGCAGAGTGTCATGCACCACCCACTCTAACACACTGTAAAAAGTCACCTCCTGCAAGACAGAAATTCTCACAGAATTAAATCCCTTATAATCCCGTTTAGCAGAAACAAGGTAGAACAGTATGTTGGTGCTTAAGACTAAAACGTCTTTAAGAAAGTGCATTTTGTTTAAATAGAAAAAATTATAAAGCCTGCTTCTCTTGAAAAGAACTTGGAATGGAAGAAATTTTAAACCCGAGTCCAACTTCTCTGTGAAGGCACTGTTTGTTTGCTGGGCTTTTATAAAGGAAGTCACAGAGAATTAAACCCTTGAATATTTTCACTCTTCCCAAATGTGATTATTTTTATAGGAGCCCATACAGGTGCTACTCTAGTTCATATGTACAAATAAATGAGCTGAGCTAATACTGAAGCAACAACTGACTGCAGCAAATCTTGAAGCAATTTCTAAAGATTATACAAACACAAGCAAAACAAAACATACACTGCTTCCCAAATTAAGAGCTGCTAATTGTGTTTATAACTTCTTTCCCACTGGGAAATGTTCTCTGTGGTCCAGCAGTCCACATTCTCCTCTCTGTCGCAGCAACTGACCTACCAACTAAGTACCAGCGTTATGCTCGTTGGTCAGCTACGTTTTTGCTTAACCCACAGGCATTCTTCCTATTTCAAAGTTTCTATTAACTCCCTACTGATGTACCCTAAAGAAGTTTTAAGGGCTTGGAAGTACATAAATAAAAGAGACTTTGCTGGACGAGCACAGCCAAATGAAAGCCTTTCACCTGCAGTGGTGGTGATAAAAATTTTAGATGCAGCTGCACACACGGTCCCTCCATAGGCTTAAGATAGCTGTGACTTCCAGCCATTCAGCAATCTCCTGGCCACTGAGCTGCCTCAGTTACACCAAAACAAGCATCAGGACAGGACTTGGGGCTTGGGTTGGGTGTTCTGGGACTTGATTTTCCCTTCTTTTTTTTTTTTTTTTTTTTTTCCCTTGGCTGTAGCAAAGCCCTGTTCAGCTGCAAGGCTGAAAGAAGCTGCTAGCCTGTAGAGTGGTGATAAGAAATCTGGAAGAGGAGAAGGAGATGGCAAGGGAAAAAAAAATGTTG
Organism: Picus viridis; assembly: GCA_033816785.1. Lineage (NCBI taxonomy): Eukaryota > Metazoa > Chordata > Aves > Piciformes > Picidae > Picus > Picus viridis. The sequence goes on from CM066586.1 coordinate 7,178,676, forward strand.
GTGGAGGGATTGTGACTTGATGTGAAACCCTGAAGCAGAAAAATAAAGGTTTGCTTCAAAGCTAAATCTCAATACTAAACCTTCTGCCCCTGTTTGCTTTGTAAGGCACATGCCTGACTACAGACAGGCTGTGCCCTAAGGTGGGAACTCTCCAAAGAATGACCAGAGAGTTTGCTGCTTTACTGGCAAAGTTCAAGCCACTAAAAAATGGATGAGTGCAAAACTGACCTATCCTCCATGGTGTTGCATCAGCAAACGCTGTCAGAGCTGGTTGTTTGTCCCTTTCTAGTACCTTAGCCCTAACTTTGCCCAAAATATCTGATAAAACCCAAACATAGTCAACACAACTGTATTTCTTTTGTTCTTCTTGTTCCTTTTTAGTCCCAATGTGTTTTCCACATCTAAATGAAACTCCCACTGTGAGGAATTGTGCAAGAGCAAATTCTGTTTATAAACTTACTACAGAGGCTCAGGTAATGGCTCTCATGAAACATCCAGCAATTAACACTTTCCATAAAGTTCATTTGGCAAAAGAACCATCAATTCTGCTTTCTCCTAATACAGCTTTCTGCTTCAGTCCCCTACATCAGATGTTAAGCTGAGAGCATTTTAGGTAATGTCTGGTCTAGAGAGCCACAATAAATTAAGCAGTGCCCAATTACATGAACAAAATGAATAGATGGATCCATTGTAAGCATACTGACGTTAATGTAAGGGAACCCTGCCGATAAACCCAAATTTTCTAATGCCTTATGCTTTCCACCCATGCAATAGGATTTCAATTCCCATGCCCAAGATCACTTATTTAGCCAAGCATCCTCACTGCAGCCTTGCTGAGCCCTTCACCATTGCTCTTTACTCAGCCGTGGGCCCCAGTGGGTAAACTTTGTTCTGTTCCTGATCAGTAATCCTAAACAAGCCTGTACTTTCTTGGTACCAGACTGTTCTATTCCACCTTTTCTCAGACTTTCCCTTTTGTTGTATTTAAAGTAGTTTTCTAACCTTCCACCACATTTGAATCTCCTTGGACAAACCCAAGCTCAGGTTCAGAAGCCCTGGGCTGGGTGAAATGCTGGGCAATGCTCACCATCACTACAGAGAGGAAACAGGGGCAGAAAGGCTACCAAAGGCACTGTGCATCTTCTTACAAGAAAATTTTTTAGATGTCAATATACCAAGAAACATAGATTCCGTATTACAGGAAGGATCTGGATGTGCTGGAGCGTGTCCAGAGAAGTGCCACGAGGATGAGCAGAGGGCTGGAGCACCTCTCCTATGAGGACAGACAGAGAGTAGGGGTTGTTCAGTCTGGAGAAGAGAAGGCTCCGAGGAGACCTTATTGTGGCCTTCCAGTATTTGAAAGGGGCTACAAGAAAGCTGGGGAGGGACTTTTTAGGGCATTAGGTAATGATAGGACTAGGGGGAATGGAAAAAAATAGAAATGGGTAGATTCAGATTAGATGTTAGGAAGAAGTTCTTCCCCATGAGAGTGGCGAGACACTGGAACAGCTTACCCAGGGAGGGGGTGGAAGCCTCATTCCTGGAGGTTTTTAAGGTCAGGTTGGATGTGGCTCTGAGCAACCTGCTTTAGTGTGAGGGGTCCCTGCCTATGGCAAGGGGGGTTGGAACTAGCTGATCCTTGAGGTCCCTTCCAATCCTAACAATTCTATGATTCTATAAAGGGAAAATGAAAAGATGCTGTTGTCAAAAAAAAAAAAAAAAACCAACAACACAAAAAACCATTCTCCACATCCCTTATTACCAACATGAGAGCCACTTCCAGTTCTGCACAGGTAGAATTTTTCATACATTTCACACACAAAGATCCCAGTGAAAGCAAACTTCTGAAGAGACCCAGCAACACAGCAAGGACCTTTTATTCCAGCTCCCCTGTGGTACACAGCAGGTCTTAACATACATGGCAGAAAAAACTGTTGTTACATGTACTTAGAGAAGACTACAACTTAAGACTTTATCAGGGATAAACCCACTGGCAGCAGACACTTTGGAAAGGAAAACTGAAGTTAGTTGTTCAGAAAGCTTCATTTGCCTCATCAGCCTTAAGGCCATTTCCCCAAATCACAGGGTTGTCCACAGTTGCCATCAATTGATTTCATTGCAGTTCTGACTCAATTCTAGTATTTTAATTCCTCTTTTCCAATAATGCTCAGCATTTCTGGCAGAAGAAATGCCTATGATCAAAATGCCACCCAAAAATCTAGCCTCATTTCCTCCAGTGACCAGACTTTGACAACAATCTCATATTTATTTGACACCATTCAGGCAGATGGTGAATGCCAAGCTGATTTACAAATAGTACCAATAGATGCAAACATACCTTTCCAGGAACCATCAGATACAGGCCATCAAGATACAGACACAACAGATAAATATACAGGCAGCAAATATGCTAAAGCCACATGTCTTGAAAACACTTTTCTTAGTGATCTGATGGCTGTTACTCACTCTCTGCAGCATCACAAATATATCCCCAAAGATGTGAAAAACCATCCTATAAGCAACTGACACCAGACCTGAGGAAGAACTATATTGCTTGTACCCAGGTTAGGAAACCAAATTAAAAAACATTTTGTTGGCCCCTCCCTCAGGGTAGTCAGCATCAAAACTAATAATGTCATTTAACTGGAGCTGTCTATCTCTTCTTCCCAGTGTGAAATCACAAGCATTTCAGTCAGAAAGGCCAATAATGTAGTGACTAATGGAAAGAAAGTCCCTCTTCACATGCTTGACTCTACTCCAGTATGAAGAAATTAAAACTCACCAAATTGGTATCCAAATACAAACATACAGCATATGGGCTTCTTTGTTGAATTTGGTGAAGAAACAACTCAGTTGTGTCACACACACAGCCTCCAAATCAAAACCTACCCAAGTGTGAGCATAGGGAGCGAAGAGAAGCAGGGTACCTAATGATCAACCTTGTGCTTGTGCAGTTGGAGTTTTTAAACACAAATGGTGTAAGCAGATGGGATTTTGGAAATGCAGAGTGTTTAACTGGTGAGCAAAAGTTTCCTCTTTGAAGAAGGCACAGGTTTAACTTCACTGTCAGTGTCACTGGATTGCTAGAAGCTGGGAAAGTCTGAGTTCACCCAGCTGGGCAAAGTAGCCAGACCTGAAGAAGAAGATCATTCAACCTGCCAAAGCCTTTCCTCCTCATTCTCCAGCATTTCCAGACTTGTAAGACAGCTGTAGTAACTTTTCTTTGCCAGTCATCTCATGCTCATTTTTTATCTCATGATGAAATGCCAGGCATGGAAGACTTGGAACTTTTTCACTATACCCTATAAACCCTATATAGTACTTTTGATTTATTTTGTTTAAATTTTCTTACAGCATGATCTCCTTCTCCAGTCATACTTTGATACTGTCTTGTACCCATCCAGCAACTTGCCACCCACAGTGCTCTCTAAGCAAAGATCTATTTAAAGATTATTCCCATGCAGAAAGTGTGCTCAGCCTCATTTTACACAAGACAGGGGAGTGGGAGTTTGAGTGATTTGGTCCAAAAATGAAATGGGACGTTTGGGGCAGAGCTGGAAATAGATCCCACAGCACAGTTCTCAGTCACATGCGTGACCCCATGCCACCTCCAGTCTAGCTCCTGTGGTGGGTTGATGTTCTGTAGTGCTGCAAAGGCCTCTCCGTCTCCCCATGGGACTCCAGGAAGAAGTAAGAGTCCTGACAGCAGGCAGATCTGGAGATCCATCAGGACAGGCAACATGCCAGCATCAAGGGTGACAGCCTGCAGGCTCAGTGATGACAAACGAGCAGGGTCCCAGGTCTACATCCTGCAGAGGAGGCAGCACTACAGGCATCCTGAGCACGGCAGGCTGTCCCCACTCCAGCATGACTTCCCTACTGCTTGCTATTCTGGGATATTGTCCTGCTTCTGAGGCTTGGAGAAAAATAGCCTCAAGTACAGCAGCCCCATTCAGCGCTGCTCCTCCTGTGCTCCTTGCTTGGGTCACAAACGTAACAGGTCAGGTCACACAAAACACTAATATTAGCGGATAACGGGGCCATTTTTAAACTTCTAAATTAAACTACACTTGCTAGGACAGGCAGGTCATTCACCCAAGTTATCCCTTGGTTTAGTCCTTTTTAGCTATTGAAAAAACCAACAGCAGCATAACCCCTGTGTGAAGCTCAGCACCGAAATGTGGGATGCTGGCATGAGGACCACAGAACACAACTCCTTTTCATGCATCATCTTGCTCACATGCTCCATCCTAACCCACATCCTTTTCCCATCGTGTAACTGTCCTTCTTCCCCAGCATTTTGGGATGAAAAGATGGCACCTTGGATAAAGCTGCTTGGGTTGCTAGGGGCTTACGATGTCCATGGGGAGAGCCATAGCAGGCAACAGGGCCCTCAAAAGAGAGAGGGGATCATTCTCTAAAAACATGCCCCTGGAACGATGAGCAAACAAAAGGGAAGAAGCCAGCATCTGCTGAAGGTATATTTACTCATACACTTTGATAATAAAAGGGGCAAGAAAAGGAAAGCAGGTAAAAGTGCCCAGTCTATATTAGTGGAGAGTAGATCATGATGAAAGGATGGACCATTCTCCAACCCATGACGTTTATTTTTCTGTGGGCTGCTTTTTCAACAGCAGCAAACAAGCTAGTCACAGCCCTCACACTCCTCTGATGCCACCCTACACTTGTAGGGACTTGGTGCTTTTTCAGGGCAACACAATACAATACAATACAATACAATAGACCAGGTTGGAAGAGACCTTCAAGATCATCGCGTCCAACCCATCAAACAATCCAACCCACCCAACAACTAAACCATGCAGCCAAGCACCCCATCAAGTCTTCTCCTGAACACCTCCAGGGATGGTGACTCCACCACCTCCACGGGCAGCCCATTCCAATGGGCAATCACTCTCTCCGTGTAGAACTTCTTCCTAACATCCAGCCTAAACCTGCCCTGGCGCAGCCTGAGACTGTGTCCTCTTGTTCTGGTGCTGGCTGCCTGGGAGAAGAGGCCAACCTCTGCCTGGCTACAGCCTCCCTTCAGGTAGTTGTAGAGAGCAATAAGGTCACCCCTCAGTCTCCTCTTCTCCAGGCTAAGTAACCCCAGCTCCCTCAGCCTTTCCTCGTAGGGCTTGTGTTCCAAACCCCTCACCAGCTTTGTTGCCCTCCTCTGGACACCTTCCAGCAAGTCAACATCCTTCCTAAACTGAGGGGCCCAGAACTGGACACAGTACTCAAGGTGCGGCCTAACCAGTGCAGTGTACAGGGGCAGAATGACCTCCCTGCTCCTGCTGGCCACACTGGAAATAAACCTCTTACACACAAGACCAAGTGGTAAGAGAATGTTCCTAAGAAGCACTTCAAGGGACAGAAATATAAACTTCTCTAATTTAGATCCCCTAAAATTAGGTGCATGGGATTTCCACACCCTGGCCCTTCATTTTATTTTCAACTACAACTGAACTTCCCTAGAACAGCTCAAGGATGACATAGCTTTTCTTCTTTTTTTTTTTTTCCTTTTTTTAAAATAAGATTAATAATCTTCATTTTAAAATACTAACAGAGGTCACAGGGAGGAATGATCTCAACTTGAACTAAGCATAGCCAGTTTTCCTCCTTCAAGACTTCAGAGCAGCTGGGAAAAATACATTTTAAATAAGAAACAGACTCGTTGCTGGGAAGTTGAAGAGAAGGTAGATGCTGTGGGGCCAGTAGGTTATTTCTAACCTGTGCTTAGGCTTTCCCCTGGAAGTCAAGAGCCAAAAGCTGTGGCTTCACAGTGGTGGATTTTCAGGAGAGCCAGTTCCCAGCAGCACAAGGGACAGGGTCTGGAGGGAGACAATGCAACCACCAGAGCCTGGACCTGGACCAAGACAGAGCAAGAGCCAGAGCCAAGAGCCATCCTGCCCCAAAGGCACGTGCACATACAGGCATTCTGTGGGGCGACTGCAGCCACTGCTGTCCTTGACAGCAAGAGCAGCAGAAAGAAGAGTCTCACCCTTTTTTCCTCCCTTTTCCTTAAGAGCTTGCTGCCTCACAAAGCCCTCAGTCACACTTGATTTTCCCAGTTCCTTCTGCACAAAACGGAGCATAATAACAAAATAAAATGGGGATACAGAGAACAATGAGTTCAACAGATTAATGGACAGGCACAGCCATCTTCAGCTTTTATAGCCATCAGCCCTGAAGAGCACTCCCTTCCCTGCAGCCTTTGAAATGAGCCTCAACAGTCCTTGGACCTTGCAGGCAGCTGACAAGCACACACACCTTGCTTTCTGAAGTAAAACCCAAAGATTCATCTTCTGGCCATGCATGTGTCAATCTTATCATCATTATTAAGTTTTATTGGCACAACAATGCAAACTCTGAGCACAATGCATTAACCTTGTAAAAATAACTGAGAGAAGCCATGTAATGGAAAGAGCAGGGGAAAGCTTTTTCATCTCTCTCTCCCTGAAGATGTGGGGAGAGAAGCTTACAGACCTCCCTGCAGTGCTGAGTCATCACAAAAGGGATTTCTGGTCTCTCCCCTTGCTCCTCAAAAACCATCCACAACTTCTTGATACCTTGAAAGTACTGTCATAGAATCATATGGTTGGGTTGGAAGGGACCTCAAGGATCAGCTAGTTCCAACCCCCCTTGCCATAGGCAGGGACCCCTCACACTAGACCAGGTTGCTCAGAGCCACATCCAACCTGACCTTAAAAACCTCCAGGAATGAGGCTTCCACCACCTCCCTGGGCAAGCTGTTCCAGTGTCTCACTACCCTCATGGGGAAGAACTTCTTCCTAACATCCAATCTGAATCTACCCATTTCTAGGTTTTTTTTCATTCCTCCTAGTCCTATCATTACCTAATGCCCTAAAAAGTCCCTCCCCAGCTTTCTTGTAGCCCCTTTCAAATACTGGAAGGCCACAATAAGGTCTCCTCGGAGCCTTCTCTTCTCCAGACTGAGCAGCCCAACTCCCTCAGTGTGTCCTCACAGGACAGGTGCTCCAGCCGTGTCCTCCAACCCAATTCACCAACTGAAATCCCTTTCTCTGAAAGACAATTAAATACTGTTCTACTACAGCACATTCGAATCAAGGAAGGAAAAAAATATTACAATGTCCAGGAGGGTAGGAAAGGTTACACTAGGCAGACAAGGACTCCTATTTTCACCATGGCAACAAGCCTATTTATAATATGGCCTACCTGCATCAAAGAGCAGCCACAAGAAGCTAAATGCAAGTCTAGTGGTACAGTCAAGCACTAAGATGAAGAAGCAGCTCACATAAGCATGTCAATGAAATGCTTCCAATTACATTACATGCACAATTATTAGCATTTACTCTGAACCTCCTTTCTTGCTTGGTTTATTTCTTACCCAGGTAAGAGTTTCAGGGAGGAAGGGTGACATTACAAAAGGTCCAGATGCGGGGGCGGGGGGGTGTGGGGGTTGTGTCAGAAGGAGGCAATCCTTGCAACTTTGCTTTTAAAAGGGAGACTTCACCGAGAGGCTTTACAGGAGAAAGTTCCTAACTAGGACAGGAATGGGAAGTTACTCCTTAATCGTTAGTCTGCTTTTAAATAGGGTAGAAAATATACACTGGTAACTACTGTTGTAATCCCCATTTTGCCAACAGAGAATACACACAGTCTTCACACCTCAAATATCTGATAAACCTCACCACATTGCATAACTAATAATTGTATCCCAAAGAATAATGCTCAGGTAAGGAAAATACAGCTGCATCTATCTCCAGGAGGAGTACAAAATGCTTCAAGGACAGACATAAAACTCATACAGGAGGACACAGCCTGAGCAGTGCCCAATTTTATCATCTAATGATGTGACAAGTGGCATCTGGACTGATCTGTCTGGGTATGATGAACACTATTTTTAAAATAAATAAATAAATTACACTAAGCCACTCGAAGAATCCCATATTCAGCCTGCAAATGCCTGTCTGCTGCTGCTTCTTTTTAAGTCCCTACATGGAAGAGCAGCTTGCCTAAAGAACGGCAAGCTCTCAGAAGAAGCAGAGGGAAGATCTTAAAATGACTCTTTATCTGCAAGAGGAGTGGCAGTCGTTTCACTCATTCAGGTAGGACTACTTGATGGCTGGGAAGTGAACTAGAACAAAAGACTCAAACAGCCAGATGGTACATAAAAGGAACTTAAATCATTTTTTTTCCTGGTATTTAATATATACAGTATATGGAAGCTTTTCTTTAAGCAAGAACCTGAACAGCAGAGATTTGTCATGTGGACCTGAAGCAGGTGATGCCATCTCAGACACTTCCATCACACAAAGGTGGCCACTAGTAGTTCATCCTACTTGAAAGGCCAACTTAAAACAACCGAAAATACAGTCATGAATTTGAACTCACAGTTACATTTTAAAATGCAGACAAGAACAGCATGAAGTGCAAGAGAGTTCAGGAATCTACCAACTTATTAGGGAATTCATTGTTTTTATTTGTTGGTTTGTTTGTTTTTTTTTTAACTTGAAGTGGAAGAAAGTTAAGAGTGAACAAGATAGGGCCTACTCATCACAAAATAGCTGAAGGTAATCCCTGCTTAAAAGACAATGCACCACATATTAAACACTTTACCATCCAAACCTCTCTTCTGCTGAAGAGGTTTGCAAGACACTCATTCTGTTGTGCAAAGTACTCGTTCATGATATCTTACTTCCATTATCCTCTCTCACACTTTCATGGAGGTCAGTGGGAGGTACTGGGGGGGGGGAGGGGGCTGGTGGCAGGAGTCAGTTGGCATGCTGTAACAGGTTTCTCCACTAGTGAAGCACATAAGTGGAGCTGGGGTTGTTAAGCCTAGAGAAGAGGAGGTTCAGAGGAGACCTTATTGCTCTCCAGAACGAGATGACACAGTCTCAAGCTACACACAGGGAGGTTTAGGCTGGATGCTAGGAAGAAGTTCTTCACAGAAAGAGAGATTGGCCATTGGAATGGGCTGCCCAGGGAGGTGGTGGAGTCACCATTCCTGTAGGTGTTTAGGAAGAGACTTGATAGGTTGCATGGTCTAGTTGATTAGGTGGTGTTGGAGGATAGGTTGGATGCAATGATCTTGAAGGTCTCTTCCAACCTGGTTTATTCCATTTTATCTATAAACAACTTCACATTCAGTCCATACAACAAAGGAGATGCAGAACTGAGGTGAGCAACCTCTCTCTGGCTGAAGCCTTCATGGTATATCTTTCTGATTTTTTTATGCCCATGCTGCTACCTTGACTGCATGCAGAAATGAGCACCTTAAAAACCACTTCTGAAATTAAACAAACCCAACTCACACAAACTCTTGTGCAATTGCTAAAATTAGGCCACATTTCCACGATGTTTATCACATGTCTACAGCACCAGATCATCCAACATCTATCCAGTTAGGGTGTGGGCACTCAATTATGTTCTTGTCAAATTAACAAGAGACCATGGTATGGAGTTTGTATGTCAGAGGCAGGAAGCCAGCTGATACCTGATCTGGCATGAAGTCTGCCAGGACACTCAGGCTCCAAAAGATATAATTAAAAATAATAATAATAATAATAATAATAGTAATAACACACTCAGAAAAAGAAACTGGTAGAGGTTTTATACCAGTTCAATACTTTGCTGCCTGAGGCAGCAGCAACTTGGCTCCCTAAAATCTGGTTAGTCAGTCTATCAAGCCAAAAAACTCCGTTTAGCATGAGCTGTACTGTCACTTCCAGCTCTACACCCATTAAGACAAAGCAATATATAGACCGCTGATTTAAGGAAGTGCGCTGAGAGTTGCACTCCGTTGAATATGCTGATTTCTAAACTGCACCCTTATGTAAACACAAGCTACTTTGTGTCTAGATCACTAGAACATTTGAATGCTGATGTTCCTATTGTACAGATGGGGAAACTGAGACAAACAGCAATTAAAGGAGATGCCTGAGGTCATGTCTTAGGTCTAGCAATCAGCAGAGGAATCTGGATTCCTAACTCCTACTTGTACTTTTTAACCACGAAACCACGATCCTTCCCAGTTCAAGTCTAGTTTCAAGTTCAAGGATTCAAAAAAAAAAAACCCAAAACCAAGTGAAAAAAACACACACACACACGAGCAGACTTGGTTAGACAAATATGCAGGCTGCAACAGTTCTCAAAACACAACTAACCTTCCAAAAACTCTGTTTTCTTAAAAAGAAAAAAAAAAAAAAACATCACTGCAATATAGACATAGCTGAAGCCTGAACATTTCCCCATCAGAGAAGCAAAGCAAATGCAACAATAGTGACATCTAAGTACACAGGCCGATCACAGCTTTACTTTCAAAAGAGCTTTGATTGATCTTTTTTGATAGACCTGAAATAAATTAAACTAGATTGACTCACTTGAGAATGGATTGTAATCCTTTAGTCAGATCCCGGAGAACTCAAACCAAACCAGCTGTTAATTTAGGCTTTATAAGATAAAGCATGAGAAATCCAACCTGATGTACCCCAGAGCAATGGCTTACATCATCTCTGCAAGCAATCAACTTGCTGCTTCTTTTAGGAACTAATCAGTGCTCTCTACCATGTGGATGCCAAACTTGTTTTCCACCCCTTCAACACACTCTGCAGCCAAAGTAGGAGGGAGAAAGAAAAAGCAAGAGAAAGAAAGGAAAAGAGGGTGCAATGTAAAAGATTCAGCTGTTGACTTCAAGAAACACATTGCACAAGCTGGCCTAACAGAGAGGAAAAGGAGGAGGGGGAGAAGAAAATAAACCCCCACGCCAACCCACTTTAAAAAAACACCCATTTCGATTCAAAGAGTTCTTGCATCTCAGTTAGGAATAAACTGCCCAAATCAACATTCACAGCTCAGGAGAGGAAGATGGGAGGGAAGAAGAGCATCCACCCATTTCAGGAACCAGATAGGGAGAGATCAGGAGAGAGTCAGTTATAGCCTTACATGAAATAACAAAGCAAGGAAAATAAAAGTTTGGGGTTTTCTGCTCTCCCATTCCAGTAATAAAAACACACCTGTCAATTAGTTATGTACCATAACTGCTCTGATGGATGCTTGTTTGGGAGTTTATTTTACTAGGTTTTAAGACTTTCAGATTTATCTCATCCTCAGACCTGAGATTTAGTTTGCAAAAAAATCCAAAACAAAACAATGCTTCCTGGAATGTTCTATTTGCTGAACCTAAAGGGATCACACTGGAAAAGCAATTCAAGGGATTGAGGTACTTTCAAACTGGTTTTGTGTGTATATGTTATAAAAAGGGACAGGCAACGGCAGGGACACCTCTCTGAAATGATTCACAGAAGGAGCCTAACACAATTCAAGGGTGGGAGGGCAGGAAACAACTCATGTAAAGATATGATTTCTACTCAAATATCCTATCTGAAGGGAAAGCACAGAGGCAATTCTTAGACAAAGTCTGAATTACACCAGTCACTAAACCCCTGGCAATAACACCTCCAACAAGGAGGCTTACTCCCACAAGTCAATGGCATGCCCTAGACAAGTACTTCTGGATGGGAGCACAATGTAATCTGTGTCAAGGAAGTGAAAGCTCTTCTCCCAGAGAAAGACAGAGTTCTGCAGAAGATGAAGTTGAGGATTATCCAGGTGCCCAGGGCAGCATTTGCAGGCTCTGTTTCAAGAAGACTGCTCTTGAGGCAGCTTTGTGGAGTGTTTGGAGAGGAGGAAAGGACAGGAAAGGAAAAGGAAAAGCACTGTAAGCATTGTGGGGCTTAAGCAAATCAGATCAGCTAAAAATACTAGTCTGGGAGGAAACAGTCAACTAGGAGTTCTAGAAAGCTTTGTTTTCGTCCAGTTAAATTAAACTCCAAGCTGGAGTTTATTGAGTACAACAATAGTTAGCACTCCCAGTTACAGGAAGGGGATACGATAGGGTCTCCTCAAGAGCTGTAATACTGTTTTATATTCCTATCTGTCAAGGTACAGAAGTATTAAGCTGATGCTACCTGTTACTAAATACAGTGCATTTTCTTGGTTGAGAATATAACTGAACACAGAGAACACATTTCTAGTGCCTACTGACCAGCCCAAACAGCTTTGTTCGGTGTAGATCAGAAACTAAGTCGCAACACCAGCCTGGTCAGCAATGCTCCATCAAGGAATCATAGACTCAATAAGGTTGGAAAAGACCTCAGAGATCATCAAGTCCAACCTGTCACCCAACACCTCATGACTAAACCATGGCACCAAGTGCCCTGTCCAATCCCCTCCTGAACATCTCCAGGGATGGTGACTCCACCACCTCCCTGGGCAGCACATTCCAATGGCGAACAACTCTCTCAGTGAAGAACTTTCTCCTCACCTCCAGCCTAAACTTCCCCTGGCACAGCTTGAGATTGTGTCCTCTTGTTCTGGTGCTGGTTGCCTGGGAGAAGAGACCAATCCCCACCTGGCTACACCCTCCCTTCAGGTAGCTGTAGACAGCAAGAAGGTCTTCCCTGAGCCTCCTCTTCTCCAGGCTAAACAACTGCAGCTCCCTCAGCCTCTCCTCATAGGGCTTGTGCTCGAGGCCTCTCCCCAGCCTCGTTGCCCTTCTCTGGACACGTTCAATAGTCTCAGTGTCCTTCTTAAATTGAGGGGCCCAGAACTGGACACAGGAAATCATGGGCAAGGGAGAGGAGACTCTAAATGCCTTCAGATACTTTTGGAGACTACCCAGGAATAACAGAGGTGGCCTCGGATGCAAGCTTACAACATGCAGTTTTATCCAGGAAAACAAGTAGATACAAGTAAATAGCATTGCCTCACACGTGTCCCAGAGGCGCTGAATACTTCAAACATGCAAGTACTCAGTCAACTTCACAGCACTAGCAGACTCCAGCTGTGTAGCGGCTTCAGGCTCTCCCAGCCCCCTTGCCCTGTTCCTCATCAGCTGAAGAAAGCAACACTACCAGACAAGGCATGGGCACACACTACTTGCCCATGAAGGAGGTGGTCCCACCCTTGACAGTCTTAAGACAATGTGTGATAAATGTCCATATGCAGTCCTTTGCCTTAACATCTAGGTCTGTCCACATCAGCTCATTTCAAGAATTAAATCAACTCAACTTCTTTATGCTTTGCTTTCTCCAACTATTAAATACAACAAGAACCACCTCAGGGTGGTTGGGGAGGTTGGAAAACTCTTAGTACTTCAATGAGATAAACATGGGAAGACACCCAGCACTCCATGCTGTCTTTTACCACTCTTTTTTTTTTTTTTTCTAGTTTAATCAAGCTCCAAGACATAACTTTAAAATCTTGGCTCAACTGTACATATATTAAACAGCAGCAAACACAAAGTATGAAGGGGGAAGGAGAAGGTGATTGAGGCAGACACAATACTTCTGTTGGCTCCATTCACTGTTTTGTGCAACTTCCTGCCTAACTGAAGTAAGATCCAGCAAACATTCAAAGGAAAAATATTAAATAACTAGTAGTGTTGAGAAAAGAGAGATGTCTCCACATACTTCCTGCTCCATTATTTTTCTTCACCTATCTACAAACTGTCCATGTCAGAGACATCAGAGGGAACAAGTACCTACTGCAGAGCAAAAGCAACAGCTTGCAACACAGCTGTAGGACCTACATAGGTCCCATTCATAGCACGTGGAAGAACACCTAACAAAGCTCAAACCTTGAGACAGGTTCATAAAACTCTCAAACCTTGAACTAAGCAGGGTCAGCTTCTCTCTTTAAATAGGAAGAGCACAACTCTCTCTAGGTCTACCCCAGAGCCATTTTGATTTGAAACTTATTTCCCTCAGCTGCTGGGTCTTGCACAAAAAAAGAGGTTCAATCCACTATCTCTTTAGGGAGTGAAGGCACATCCACAGAGGTATTTTACATTTCTAGTGACTCAAGACTTTCTGTCCAGAGACATATATTCTAAATAGGACCTTGCTTTACTGCTTAGGGATGCAATTTGTAAGAAATTAAGAAGAAAAAAAATGGGGGGGAGAGGGTTCTGGTTTGATTTCTCTCTCTCTCTCTCTCTCCTCCCAGAGCAACAAAAATGTAAGGAATTCCTTCATAAAATATTTTTCTCTTTCAGTTTAATTAACCTGAGTAACAAGACTGCTAGTGTTGCCTTTGGTAAGAACCATATTTGTTCAAAGTGAGAGTTTGGAGGCAGGGTTTCTAACTATGGCTAAGTCTGCAATCCAGAGCAGCTGACAGCATGATAATGGAGTTACAGAACACAAACTCATAATGAATCCTTCACACAGTACCATCCAGCACTTGAGACATCGCTGCATTATACAGATTGGCACTGACAGTTCATTGTGCAAGACAGGTTGCAAAAAAGTTTGATGCAAACTTTATACCCCTTTATTTATCTAACAGCGGTGCCCAAAGGCACCACCAGAGAACAGAGTCCTTTTGTGCTAGGTACTATACAAACAAGAGAGTGCGAAAGACTGACCCTGCCCAAAAAAACAGATGGGAGTGAAAAAGAGAGGCACCAAAAAGGGCAACTGCTTAAAATGTGGGCCCGTGAAATGCAACACAAGACACTGAGTAATGTGTTGCGTCCCTGAGCGTGTAACAAACTAGAAACTAGGTAACACTGAAAACCAGCTTCCTGGATTCTCCCACCCAAAGGCTGATCCAGATCCCAGCTAAAACAAGAGTCCCTGGAGCAAGCATCCTAGGAACTTCCTACTACATCACCCAGACCTTCCATAGACCAAACCTCCAGGCTTTCCCAAGCCTGGTGACTGACATAACAAGAGAAACAAATGAGCTGACTTTGTTCTGCTGGGAAGTTGGGTCCCTCCCCTCGCTAAAGGAATTCAAACTCCTGTTTCTAGTCCAGGGGCATCAGGTTTCAGAAATCATGGCATTTTGAGCAATAAGAAGAGCTGCCAGCAGCTGAGACATGAAAATTGCTTGTCTCGGGCCTGTGGTCAGAGTTAACATTTGGGGGTATTTCCACAGACAAACAGATAAGGAGGGAATGCTCCCCTGGCAGATGTGTTCATCTATAGATGCTGGCTGAAAACACCGAGTAGTTTGAAGCAGTGGAGTCCCAGGGAGACAGATTAGCAGGAGAAGTGTAGACGAGGTGGCAGTAGGTGCATGACGCTAATTAAATATAGTCCGCAATTTGGAAAATGGGTTTGTATATATAACGCTACATTTCTCACCACTGCTCACAAAAGATCAAGTAAAAATCACCTTCTACAGCACACAGAGGGTTATACACTTATTAACTGGAATGAACCATCAGAAGGTGTTTACTGTGCCTATAAACCATACCCCCAGTCTTGTGAAAGCGATGCTACGTCACCGACAGACTACAGCCCTGATGCCCACAGAGTGCAGCAAGCTGTAAAATGAAAATGAAATCTTCAAGCAGGAAAGTTGCTTGAAATCAAAAGGAACAGACATGCAGCAAAATAGTATAAAACAGGCAACAAATTTCCTCTTCTTGCTGCCACTAATTTCATGCCTATCAATAAGATGAATCATTCTCTTGCTCGTTTTCTGTAGTCCTTTGTTTTCCCACCCCAGGGAGATAAATTATGTCACAGTACAGCCTCCACCACCTCAGCCCTTGGGCCCCAACTATACATGGGCCACCGTGATGACCCCAGCATGTTTTCAAGAAATCCTGTGTCTTTTCTAGAATCATCCATGCTTTGCTGGGTATAATTCAATTGTGCACTACATACAGAGTGTCTCTTCTACTTTCAAGAAGACCTTAGGGCAGAAGACAAAGTTTTTCAAAGGCAGTTTACGGCCACACCACAGGTTAAACTAGGCAGCACCTTTAGCTCTTTATTACACATCACCAATAATTACTTGATAGTTTAAGCTCCCAATACAGTATTATTCTCAAGGGTTTGATGAACTACAGAGGAATACAGTGAAACACTGTCTCTGAAAAGTTAGTCTCTGCACAGTGTATGAGGGGATGAAGGGAAGCAGCAACTTAAGTACATTACATCCAGCTTCAGCTTTCTTTTGGATGCAAAAAAATCTTCCAGCACTACTGAATTTCCCAAGGTTATTGACAAAAGCAAGCAGAATTGCTATTTCTCCATTTTATCATATGCTTGATGTTTCTTAAACAGTACAAGTTCTTGGGAGCCTGATGGAAGGCAAAAAAAATAAATAAAATAAATCACTGTTTCAAGAAGAGGTTTCCACTGTTCTCAAACACATAAAGACACAAGAGTTTTCACGCTTGGTAAATTTAAAGAACACCAATTCTCCACTTTCCAAACCTTCATTTGTCAACCTTCAACTGGGAAATCCAAGGGTTATGATATTTTTTCAGTATGTATATTGCATAAGCAATGTGAAGCAAAACCATTACTGAAAGAAAGCAAGATGCAAAGAGTTTTCTATTAGAAGTTACATACTTTCTTTAATCCTTTTAAGTAAATTCTTTTAAAATCACAATTATGTCCTAATTCAATCAGATACTAAACATGTACAGAATTCTGAGAGAAAGCTCTCCTTCACCAATTTCAGACTCCTCAAGAGTATTAAAGTCAGACCTGTCCTTAGGTAGCTTCCCTGAGAGGGAGATTTCAGTCTCCATCCAGTTCATACCATGGTCAAGGGGAGGTATTTTACCCTACAGTAATTCTCAAGCACTTCTACTTATCTAGCTTGAAGATCTAGTTAGCAATGGGACTTGAAACAGCAAAAATTAAGAAATCTAGAAACTAGGCTGAAAGTTGCTGATAAAAACCACAAAACCAAGAACTCAATTGCAAAGCAGTCTATAGAGCACAAACGTGGGGAGATAAAAACCCACTCTCGCTGTAAATAGCAATGATAACAGAACCACTGAAGCAGAAATCAAAACCCTACATACTTTGCATGTGGTTTTTGACAGCAAACCAATTCATTTGGTTCCCCTCAATTCACACACCACTGTAACCAACATTTTGCATACTGACTGAAAATAAAATAAACAGCCCCTAACATAATACAGACTCCATTCACTCTAATGGCAGAACAGAGTACAAAAGTAAGTCAATACAGAATGTTTGTGGGTAACTGCAAATGTGATATATGCACAAAGTTGCCTTGCAATATTCATGCTATCTTTAACTTTTCCCATAAAAATGAAATGTTGGGGTTCCAACATGCCTACTCTACTCAGGAGTACTGCCCACCCATCCTGCATGCTTAGGAAATGGTTTTTCCTTTACACTTAAAATATTATAATTTACCAGAAAATTCAGTAGATGGCAAAATACTACATATGAGCAGCAAACAAAAGTTGGCACAGCTGCTGGAACTATTTGTTAATCTATTCTCTGGCATGTTGTGATATTAGGGTTTCTCTGTATTTCTGTTTGTTTCTTGTTATGGAAAATAAAACCAACCACAAATAATCGTAACATCACACATTTCCAGATAGACTTTGAAGTTCGCACATTGAGGTAAAATTCACAACCCTGTTGCTGAAATTTGGTTACAGGCAGCACTAAAAAAGCCAAAAATTGCTAGGGTAATAGTTTCACAGAATCTTAGGGGTTGGAAGGGACCTCAAAAGATCATCCAGTCCAACACACATCACACCCCCAGCAGCAAAACAGGATCACTTTTACTACATCACACAGGAAGGGATTCAGATGGGTTTTGAATATCACCTTTAAAGATGAGCATATTATATTCTTATAAAAAGGAGAGTTTGAACTCTAAAAATTACAATAGGTTGGCCAACACAGCAAGATCTGCAATTTGCTCCAAAGCAGTTCTTAAAAATGGCAGAATCTGTTTTAACCCCAAGACTGATCTTGCAGACAAGTATTACATATGAGCACAGACTCTTTCATGATTTGAAGCACAAGGCCAGTTCTCCTTGGCTCTATATGGCCCAAGTCTTACCTACTCCATTTTCTTGAAATTTCTGGTAGGATCATAGAGCACTTGTTTAGGAATAAGCTATGGCAGCACAAGGAAAACAAACAAACTGACCAAAAAAAACCCCAAAACAAACAAACAAAAAAAAAAAACCCAACAAAACCAACTCTTTCTTTAGTAAAACTGCATTTGAAAACTCAAAATACACACTAGGTTATAGCCCTACCAACTTTGTGTGGGCCTCTCCACAAGATTTCTAGAATCTATAAAAATTTTTCCTCAAACTTCAAGATTAAAGGGTAATAATAATAATAAAATGTGCATGTGGTCAGAGAGAAACAAAGCCTGAAATGTGTCATGCAATCTGGCTCCTCATGGCTAACCCGCTCTAAACGCTTCTGAGAAAATAAAACCACAATCCCATAATGAAAATTCTTGTGTATATGTAATTATTGAATACAATTAGCATCTGGTGGAGAGAATGGAATGGAATGGAATGGAATGGAATGGAATGGAATGGAATGGAATGGAATGGAATGGAATGGAATGGAATGGAATGGAATGGAACCAGGTTGGAAGAGACCTTCAAGATCATCATGTCCAACCTATCGTCAAACACCACCTAATCAACTAAACCATGCAACCAAGCACCCTACCAAGCAGCTCCCACCCTGACAAACTCTCAGCTGGCAAAATCAATCAGCAGCTTACATTTTTATATATGATTTTTGTTAGGTAGTCAAAATAAAAGTGGGGGGAAAAAAAGAGAAGGGGGGGGGGAAAGATAGACTTTCAGGGGAACAGAGTATTTAGAACAAAAACCAAAACAACACGAACAGTTCTTTCATTATCTCCAGTTATTATTTACTTTAACCCTGCTCCCCCAAAGTCCTTTTCACCTCAAAACATTAGATTTTCAAAAAGAAAGAATATAGCCTCCTCCCTCAAATTACTAAATAAATAAGCAGTGTTAGCCGTATTTATCTTATGGATGGGCAAACTGAGGCAGAGACAACCAGCCTAAAGGACAAACCAGATTGTCTGTTATGTTCAAGAGCCCCTTGGATTCAACACTTTCTGCATCCTTCCTCCTGTTCTAAACAACACCATGTCCAAGATCCGTTATCAGCTGAATGGTGTTGCTTAAGGGATAGTTGCACGACAGGCATTACATCCCTGTAACACACACACACTTAAGATGATCTATACTCTCCACACTAAGAATGAATTCTATGTCAGCATCTAGGATTCAGCAGACAGTTGCCTCATTCAAGGAGCAGTGATCTTTTAATCAAGCATAAAGCCCACATTCCTGTGCAAGGCACACACATCTCAAGTCACCAAAATGCCCTCGATTCCTCATTTGCATTTCAAGGTTTTTTTTAAAAAAAAAAAAAAAAAAAAAATTAAACTGAATAGAAACAATTTCATAAATAAAAGTATTAAGCAATTTTAAAGCATAGCAGCCAGCAGGCCAGTTTTTTGGACTTAAAAAAAAAAAAAAAAAAAAAAAAAAGAATGGCCCACAAGGGGGAAAAAGAAACCACACACTCACACATAGAGTGGTTCACTGGCCAACCCAGACACATTCTCAAAGGCAGACATTGTGGGAGATGAAGTTACTAGGCAGGAAAAACAGTTGCTAAGTCTGAATATTTGGTTATTCTCAGAGCAGGGATTAGAAGAGGAAGTGTTGACAATGTAAGAGTAGCTACCATGAAGTCCCCAGAGCTTTTTAGTTGTCCCTGTTGATCCCGTAGCGAGGGGAGGGGTGAGTGACAGGGCTCGCCCACAGTGACAGTGCCAGAAACAAGCTCGTGTGACACTCATGACATGTTATACATTGTCATTTTAATACAGATTCTTCCAGGCTTTCCAGACAGATCTACCTACACACAGATCGTTATACCACCATACCTCAATGTCACAGCTCACAGTGGATTGTACTGCTCCTTTTACCATCACCCACATAGCTACATCTAGGAAAAGAAATAAAACACCTTTTTGCCAGCACCGCTATGTCCTCATGATGAAGTGGACACTTCCACTAGACCTAAGGCCTTTGTAACAACTGGGAGCTAGATCTCTTTTGAATCCCTTAAAGGAAGCATTTCTCATCTTGTTTTCACCAAGGCTAAATAG
This sequence comes from Picus viridis, assembly GCA_033816785.1. Lineage (NCBI taxonomy): Eukaryota > Metazoa > Chordata > Aves > Piciformes > Picidae > Picus > Picus viridis. Next base: position 7,198,635 of record CM066586.1, read on the forward strand.
ACTTTCAGGACAAAACAAGAACAAGGTCAACCTGCCTTCCCAAAAAGGCTGGTGGATCTCTCTTCATTATGATCAAGTACTATTCATTCAGTCCCAAGTACAGAAATAAAATGGTTTGAAAAGATTTCTAATAGCTTAATTGTAACAGATACCAAAATGAAATCAAGCCTTCCAAAATTAATACTCTTTGAAGTAGAGACAACTGAAAACGAAACCCACCTCTTTACCCTGTACTTTGAATAAAGTCTTGCAGAATCACTTTGGTTATTGCGGAGAGCTTTCAGGTGTACCAGAAACGAGGAAGTACTACAAGATTTCCTAACCTCTACACATCAGCAGCCAGTCATTTCACTGCAGCTTTAGCAGCCTCTACTACAAATGTCACAAAATGACCTCAGTAGCCAAACTTGATGACCCATACCTTGGCACAGGTTCCCTTTTCCATGTTATTTGCTACCACAAGTTGCAAGAGTAGAGCAAAGCACTGAGATGGTGAGAGGGAAGGAAGTGAATACACAGTGAGGTAAGCACAAGCAAAGAGGGATGCAAGAGGGAATGCTGCCTATTTATTCACTACTTAAAGTTTTGTGCAAAGAGCCTTAAATGAGTAACAGAGAAACGATGGATTTATTATTTTTTTTGTCCAAAATGAGACAGAACACGTGCATGTGGCTTCGCTTCGCTGGAACCCACTGAAGACCGCAAACAACAGAGTCAAGTACATTCATTGTTCAACCCTTCCACCTCACCAAAGCAATTCCTTCACCAGAATGTTCACTTGTATCTTCCTCGGCTTATGACAACTGCCTAGCAGACACATTTTAGGTATTAAACCAGTAAATTAGCAGTGGCAGCTTCCTAGGCCATTATTGTACAACATCCACATCCACTGGAAGATGTCAATCAATCTGCCTGCACAACGCGGTGCTTAATTTTCTTTTAAAATACAGAAAGCCATAGCTGGGAAACCTCTGAATAAGCAAGCACACATTAAACACATCCCCACAAAGCAACCACAGCACTAAGAACAACTGTGAGGAAGTGATCAACCCTTTGTTCACAAATAAATAATAAAAATTAAAAAGACAAGAGGGAAAAAAACCAACCTTGCCCCCCCCCCTTGCATTTTGACAAGTCTTTAACAAACAAAAACAAGAAATTGAGAGGGTGAATGAAAAAAAACAACCTCCAGCTTTTCTGTGGCAGTTAGGGGAAAAAAAAACCACCAAAACCCAACAATAACAAAATGCTGCTTTCAATTTATAGGTATTTCCTTCTCAAGTGGAAAGATCAATAGTTTCAAGAAAAATACTACACCTTCTTTCTGCTCCATATGTTTCCCTTATTGGCTCATTTACACTGGGCTGTTCTCGTACCAGCAGTTAGTACATCTTTTTGTCATTTTAGCTTTCCCCAGCCATTAGTGCTAACTGCTGAGACGGTGCAGCTCTCCTTTGCCATCCTGCCTGAGCACTGCATCTCTTTCCCCAGCCCTTCTCCCTTTGACTAATGTTCACCAACACTCATACATCATTCCCAAATTGGTCCAAATGAATTAAACACAGCTCTGCTTAACATTACGAGATTTAAATGGATTTTCTCTCTACAGGTCTGCCCCATAATTGGGTTTATCCATCTTGTTGAAGTACAGTTTACACTTGCTAACATCACGCCAATTCAAGCTACATTTTCTGCTCCAGTGGCAGGAGCGAAGCAGATTTGTCATCGGATCATAACAGGTAATTCAAACAACAATTAGTTTGATGACGGCCCGTATGTCAATGTCTGGTCCCAGGCAGCGCCGCTCACACCCGCTGCTCTTATACGCTAAGATGAATTGTGCTTACAATTCTTCCATTTCAATCGACAAATACTTACCGGAAAAAAGCTGCAGCTCGACTGACACAAAACCATCCCGCTGCCCAGCGAGTGCTCTGGGCAGAGCCCGACTCTGCAAGCTCCTTTGCCCTCCAGCTATACCGCAGATAATGGTAAACTGCTGAAGGGCTGAGGCTCGCACCGGGTTTACTCCGAGATACCAGCAGCACGTTGGAAGCACCCTTCACATGCACACACACAAGCCTCGTGCTGATTCCCAAACTCAAAACACAGCACCCAGGGAGGAAGGCGCAAGCCACTCGGGCTTTGCAAGCCATGTAAACACAAGCAGAGAAATTGGTCTAGATAGATGCTAACACAGAAGTATTTTCTGATGGGTGCCACATCCACAAACCCTTTGGCGTCTGTAGAAGCAATTACAAAAACCTGAGCATCTCTGAAGATGAAGGTCTGAGCTTTTCACCTTGGGCAGCCAGCATTAGAAAGCTTTAGTGCCAGACTTCAATCCGTCAGGAGAGGTCGGGGTAAGAACATCCACAAGTCCCAATCGTTAGCTAAATGCTTCAGCTTCTAGCTCACATAATAGCATTCAAAATATTTGCAGGCCAAGTCATGCATTCTGGGTTCAAAAATACCATGCATTTCTTGGAAGGCTGATTTTGCCAATTAGACAAAACAAACTGCATCTCCAAATCTGTTCAATAAAGCTTGTTTCAAATTAAAAGAAACATCATGTTCCTAAGGTCAAGTAAATCCAATGCCATGCTCCTGTTTTTTTCAGGTCCCTTCAAAAACAGAGTTATCTGGGACACAGCATTGATAACTTCAAACAGCCAAGTACATCAGTATCTTCACTATTAACTATGAATGTGATCAATCCCTTGGGCTAGGCTTCCTCTTATTTTTGCTGGTTTAGAGGAAAAGGAAAAACCACTTTAAGAGATTTTCCACAATATCATTTTGTCTTAAATTATACACTAACATACAGTGGTAGTTGCTGTATGCCCTTTAACTGAAAAAAAAAATAAAATCCAGCTATCTGGCTGAAAATGTAGGAACTCTTCATCATTAGAAAAAGATCTCTACCATACAAAAATCAACATTTAGACAGAAGTCTTGGTTTAACAATTAGAACATACTTAATGAGCAACAAAGATAGCAATGGCTAAGGATTTTCAAAGCTAATACTAGAACACCATTAAAAAAAAACAAAACACTTTAACCTAAACATTGTAAAAGATGGTTAAATTCAGACTGAAAAATTAGTAATAGTATATGAAATACTCTCCTGGAAGGGGCATGGGGAAAATTCTGCACAGAAAGCAGATATACCAAAACCCTACTGGAGCCTGGAAAACATAATTCTCTTTCTCTATGCTAAAAGTTACATCAGATACAAATCAATGCCCTGAAAAAAAAAATAAAATACAGCGTTCTGTGTGCTGTCTCTGGTTCACATTTTCTATTCTAATACCATCAGTTCCTTTTGTGTGCCCCTCCTGAAATTTACAAGTACGTCTTTCATTTTCATCTGGTTTGTTGTTTTGGTTTTGTTGGGGGTTTTGGGGTTTGGGGCTTTTGCATTTTGGGTTTTTTTCTTTAATTCTGTTATACGGCTTATACATGAAGACAAATCAGACTTATCATGGCCTGATGCTCAGCTGAAGTAAATCATGAGAGGGTCACAGGGGGTTTTTCGTTGGGTATTTTTTTGCAGCACAGTTGCAACAGCTCACACAGTCTTTAGACAACATACATTTAGCAATTCTACATTTGTTTTTTTCATCATGCTGGTATTTCAGTATAATTCTGAACACTGGGAATGGCTCCAAGTGTCTCAGGTCACATCTGAAAGTACAGTTGGCATCAATCCCACAGGTCATTCCCTTGGAGGGCTTCCCAACATCTCAGGAGCACCCAATCAAAACTCCAAAACCACTCAAAGACATCAATTCCCACACAAGCCCATCATCTGGTGATTTGTGCCTGTCAAGCTCTGAAGAAATCCCAATGCCCCAAACGCTCAGCAGATTTAACTGGTAGAAAAAAACATAGCATCTCCCCAGCATTCCCAGTACTTGACCCAAGGGGGCTGGGCAGGGAAGAGGTGGAAGTAGACAAGGCTGTGGCAAGAACTGGGACCCGATTTTGCAACCCTTACTCCTGTCCCACTGAAGGCTGTGGGTATGGGGCAATGTCTGCAGGCCAGACCCTTATCACCGTTATCTGCAGCAAGGCAACAAAGCTATTTGTATCCTTGTGCAAACCAGCCACTTAACTGCATGGCAGGGAGGGGGAGTGATCTTAACAGCATGTTTATTTTTGTCGAGCTGGCATGGGAACAAGGCACAGGTTTGCACGGGAGAGAAGGGCAGGGGTCACAACAGGGGGAAGGAAAAAAAAAGAAAGTACTGATGACTTCTAGGTTTGGGCATCGCCTGGCACCCCAGAGCCAGCGGATTCCAACTCTTCCAGCCGGTCACTCAAAGCCAGGAAATACCCTCTCTCTCAGTCATCACTCAAAATAATAAATATTTATTTATAAATTGCAATGCAGGCTGTTCCCCTAGCACGGTGCTAAGCAGAGCTGAAGTAAGAGCAATGTAACCCCCTAATAATCAGAATAGCTGCAAAAGCAAACAGGACCACAAGTCTCACACAGGCAAGCTCAAACAGTACCAGGAAGCATCACCAACATCCAAGAAATTATGAAGACAACTGGAAAGTTTCTGAATGCTTTACATCTTCCAGACCAGGGAGACCTTTCCCAGGTCATAATCCCTCAGAAGAGGAGACTTCCTACTCTATCACCAAGCAGGCTCAGCTCCAGCCATGGAGCACAGGTGTCAAGCTGATGTCCTGGCATAAAAGGATACTGGCGCCGATTGTGCCTTGGATGCAGTGCTGGGTACAGCACAGTCAAAAGTCTATGCAGAGAGCAGAAACTGTGTGGAGCACCTAATAAGTGGATTTTTTTTTTTCCTTACTTTAATTTAATAAGTCTCAGCTATCACTAGCAGCCGGCGCAAAGCCTCAAAGCCAAGCAGAATAATACATCCTCAGGCTTTTGTATCCTAGCCTGCCCTGACGGCTTCTGTTGCAAATCAGTTGTCGTAGCTAGAGACTGGACTTGAGAAGCCGATTAAACAAAGCTTGCCCTGCTCCTGTCTGACGCAGCGCTCCCTTGTCCAGCGCCTCATTAACGGGCTCATGGATATCCACTGTGATTTCTAACTCCACTGGCTGTTGAAGGGCATGCACCATGCTGGCAAGAGGCCGGGTCTGAAAAAAATCCAGCTTTTCTGAGCGGTCAGAGCCCTGTCCCAGAGCTGCATGGATCACTGCGCTGGAACCACTCTCCCGTGGCAGCCAAGCTCAGGCAGCCAGCGATGGGAGCGCAGCTGAGGTCAGGCTGCTTGGGAAGAGCAGAGGGCACTGGACCAGCCAAAAGGCCACCACAGCTTTGAGGGTTTGCTGGTACAGCTGTCCCCTGGCAGCGTCCCCAACAAATCAGCCTCCCAGTGCAGAGGGACTTGATTCAGAGACAACAGGGAGCATCCGTATCTCCATGCAAAGACTCTTGGCCAAGAGCTGACCAAACAGACCCAGCAGTCAAAGGAGGTCCTGCTTTCAGGGGAAAGCAGATTAGCAGAGACAAAGGCTGCTATACAATGGTCCTCTTTAAAATAATAATTAATAATTTTTAAAAACCCTAAATCACAGGAAAACTCCCACTGGCTTCACCAAGACCAGGACGTGACCCAAGCTTGCGGAGCCGCCTTGAGGGAAGGCAATTAGTCTCACTCAAGGGATGCCAAAATATTTAGCAGAGCATCCATAATCAGTCTGAAACATTCCCTACTAGCAAAGCATAATGGGTTTATCATTTATTTCTCAATTAAGTGGTGCTTAAGTTGACTAGAGAGCAGATTTCTATTGTACATTGATTAGCCAATAAAAATACATTAAAAAGCAAGTTGGACTACAGACAAGGAATGTCATCCCTCTGCCACATGAGGTGTCCTTGGACAGGCTCCACCTCTCCTGACAGTTCAGCTCTTGTGCAAATTGCTCTTTTTCACAATGAATTCCTAAGGCTACTTGTAAAATCACTAGGTGCAGCCTCGTTAAACACTCATTTGGATTTAAGACAGTACACTAAAAATCACAAAGCAAGTAAGTGAGCACCAAGTGCTATGCTACCATCAAAGCCAAATAAACAGAATAGTCCATTGATGACTCATTCCCCCAGCCATTACTTCACATCATCCATCCCCCGCTCTCTGTACTCACAAAGTCTCCCACAGATCAATAGCAAGGCTCATTGATTATAACTGGAATAGGATCACACCCTTTTCCTTCTAGGTCAAAAGGCACAATGACTACAAGCCATTAAGTTTTTGTGGCACCACTCAATGACTGTATTTATGCCATATAGGTCGTTATGATTATTCCATGTTCATCTATTTCAGCAACAATCTGACAAATTATATTTACGCTACACCTTTGGCCTCTTTGCTTGAACTTTGCTCAGCAATGTCTCTCAGCTGGGACTACTTCTAACATGCAAACCTTCCAAACAGTTTTCAAACCGCCAGTGTTTCCTGGTTGTTGTTTTCTTTCATTCTACTTTTTAAAAAGGGGGTTTCTCATTCTCTGCTCTTCCACCCTTCTGCCCTTCTCCTCTTCTCCTTCAAGCTGCTGGCCACAGAAAATCAAGGATTTCAAGTTCCATTTCTTGTGTGGTGAGCACTTCGAGTCTGCAGAGTCACCAGGGCTGACCCAAGAAGCGGCATTACACCACCCAACCAGGGAAACTGCCCATCCAACCCTAACAAAGCACCTGAGAAACACCACCATCACCTGCAGTCCCTCAGGAGCTTGAGGGGAGGGCTGACCGACCACCTCATAATGTCACTTTACAAAAGTGGTTTTACTTGCAGATAGCCCCATACTGCAGACACACAACAGCTTCCCTATCATTCCATGATTGCTGCATTTTATAGACAGCTAGCAGCAGAAATATTAATGCTACTTCTGTATTTCAAAGATAAAAGGCATAGATACCTATGCCTGTATTTTAAATATACATGTATCTATATATACATGCACACACATCCATATAAATCCCTGTGATAAAACAAAAAGGCTGGTTGTTTGAAGGTGTTATAAATGCCCTTCAGATCTCAGACTGTCCTGCACAATCTCACCAGTGAATTTGCCACTTGTAAATATTCCAAACTTACGCAATAAAATCTCAGCAACCAGAAAGCATATATATCTATATCTATGTATATCTATATCTCCCCACGTGCACGCATGGAGCCACTAACATACATTTGTGGTTTGTTATTCTTGTGGAAATTCAGGAGTGGAAGGGAGGGAAAAGAAGGGAAGTCCAAATCATGTGTCCTCACAAAGGACACTGAGCAGTCAGCAGACTGGGAAAGGGGAAGCTCACACCCCATCGATGAGATAGCCTCCACACCAGTTTTCTTCATTTCAAAACTGAAAGCATGGCAGAGACGAGAATGTCACAGAGCAGGGCGATAAACGTAGAAGCTGATGTCGTGTCAGGCTCTCATAAAAGGCCTGGATACACCCACAGAGCCTTCCTTATGACTGTCATATAAACATTACACTAGGGCTGTGTACAGGAGATTAAACAGGAGGGGAGAGAAGCTTCACCATGTGTCATGCTCCCAAAGGTTATTTTAGGATCAGCTTAGAAGCTGAGTAGTGGGTGGCAGCTGATTATATTACCACAGGCATATTTCAGTATCATGGGTCCAAACTCTCATTAGGATCTTTCATAAAGAGCTGGGGCTGCACTGTGACTTGAACTTGAAACTTGGCCTGCAGAACCATCTGCTTCACCAGGGCAGTGGTGATCCTTCCTGGTCATGAGCCTTCCCTCAGAGCAGGCCGCAGCCATGGCACAAGCCCCTTGGCTTAAAGGTCCACATCTGTTCAAGGAATAACATCAAGAAATATACCTAAGACTCAAGCAGGATTTCCCCAGCAAAGACCACCACACTGCACTATGAACCATCACAAGTACACAGAATATTTGAGAACAGAGCACATGCAAGTATCACACAGACAGTTGTGGGATAACAAGCTGGGTTATCCCACCAGCCAGCACCAAACCGGAGTTTACCTGCCCCTGTGCAAATATCTCAGAAGCAGCTCAACCTCTTAGAGCTCCAGCTGTCTGTGGATCACATCTTAATGATAATTCTGCAACCGAAGTAAGGTTTTGGAAGCACAGCCCAGCCCACCATGAATTCAGAAAATTGTATACATAAGGGACTGTCTCTGCTTACATAAGAAATGCTTCTGTTCTCATCTACCTTCAAAACCATAAGCCAGAAGAATACTACATGGTCAGAGTCATATTCATGGATTTAAATGGCCAAGCAAGGCTGCAAGTCCTGTCTTTAAACGGCCTAATACCAGATGACTTAGAAGAAACTACATGGCACATTCATACAAACAGTGACCACCAAACAGAGCACCTAATGGCAGAACTGTTCTCTCATACAGACAGGCTCTCCCCTAAAGATCCTTCCAAAGAACAAGAAAACAATCAATGTGTGATTCCTGAATGCTGCAATGACCTCAAAGTTGCAGGAAGAAAGTCTTTTATGTACATATATATATTTAACATATTTAGACCCACATATGTACATAGAATCAATAAGGTTGGAAAAGACCTCAAAGATCATCGACTCCAACCTGTCACCCAACACGTCATGACTACTAAACCATGGCCCCAAGCACCACATCCAATCCCCTCTTGGACACCTCCAGGGATGGTGACTCCACCACCTCCCTGGGCAGCACATTCCAACCGCTAACAACTCTCTCTGTGAAGAACTTTCTCCTCACCTCCAGCCTAAACTTCCCCTGGCACAGCTTGAGACTGTGTCCTCTTGTTCTGGTGCAGATTGCCTGGGAGAAGAGATCAACTGCCTCCTGGCTACAACCTCCCTTCAGGTAGTTGTAGAGAGCAATAAGGTCTCCCCTGAGCCTCCTCTTCTCCAGGCTAAACCACCCCAGCTCCCTCAGCCTCTCCTCGTAGGGCTTGTGCTCCAGGCCTCTCCCCAACCTCGTTGCCCTTCTCTAGACATATTCAAGAGTCTCAATGTCCTTCTACATAGGTGTATTTACTTTTTAATAAACTTTACATCATAATATAACAAATATCTATAAAACAAATATCTATAATCATAAATATATAAATCAAGCATTAATATTTTCCCTACCAATCTCTTCCAGATTTTTGCACCAAGCTCCTAGTTCGTAATCAAACACTGAATTATTTTCAAGGCTTACAGCATACTTTTGCACTGCTAATTGTATAAAATCTGCAAACATTTATTGAAGCTTCTAAAGAGAGCTTCACATTAAAAATTGTTACCCTGAAAAGCAGCTAATTAGATCTTCATAAATTTTTAGCTGTCAAGCCATCCAAAAACACTACAGAAAAGTCAGTGCAATTTCAGTTCAGACGCAGTTCCTCTCCCATTCTTAACCACTCCAAGATTTTGGTATCTGTGACTACACTGATGGGCTCATTTGAATATAACCAGGTATTACTACTGCAATTCTTGGATCAACCACTCTTTGTCAAGTTTTGCAAGCACAGAATTAGAAATGAAATCAAAAATCTGGAACTCAGTTTGGGTGGGCAATGCTCTTCCACGTTGTAATAGCATTCAAATAACACCAGATGTTAACTGATCCTTTGGCTTTGTCATCTGGTCAAACACCACTTCTTGGCTTTTTTCAACACAGTAGAAGCATTCATCACAGGGCCACATTTTGGCCCTGAATGTGGGTTCGAAACAGATAATACTGGACCTGATGTCTTTGGTGGGATCAGAAAGAACTACTTGCCAAGCACTGCCCACCGTGTCTGTTCAAGCATTCCCAATAAAGAAACTAGTTTTACTACCCTAGCAGAAAGGAGTTTAGTTGCACGTGAGTTCTTCAGTGAGCCCCCAGATAATCTATCCCATACAGCTGCTATCCAACAAACACAACACAACACATCCTGTAGTGACCATACATAGTATGGAACAGGCTAAACAATACAAATTTCTAAGGCGGGTCCATGCTACCGATAACACCGCCACGAAACAATGGAAATAGGTGCAAACAGCAATCCGTATTAGCAAACACTGTGAACTCATGCTCAGTGTATATACACTCATTTAAAAAAAAAAAGTTAATTGATTGTCTTTCAAAAAAAAAAAAAATCAGGATCCAAGTTTCATTTGTTTCAAGGAAATTTGCACAACTGCAAAGTCAAAGAACCACCATCACTGCTTACTTACATTGCCTGCCAGAAATGTGATCACCTCAACAGTGTGAAATTCAGAGATTAACCTACCTAAAAGTTTTAGGACAAATCACCGCCCATTATCTTAGTGCCACTACATTCTTCATCAGAAGGTCACACTACCCACCAATGTGTATTCCCAGTGGACCAAACCATGACATACTCATTGAAAGACTATTTTAGCCACCTTCCAGATAGTCACAAGTCATCAAGAAATATTTCTTTCTGTAATCTCAAATTAACTTCTAATAAAGAACTCTGATTGTTTGTCCAGTACAAGCCAGGTGGCTTGACAGCGTTTTAAAGATAACTAGTCCTCCTCGGAGCACATGTGCACACACAGTTACTTTGGTGCATAACCAAGAGGCGGGGGGGGGGGGCGGGGAGAACTACCAATTTCTCCCTTGATCAAATAGTTCCATACCCAAGACTCCCATCGTGCTACTCAGCTGAATTATTGCTCACTGAAAAAGAACAGCAAGAAACTTCTGAACCATTCCACAGGCAACACTCAATTTGCTCCCCTCCCACATAAACTGCAATGCTAAATACCAAATCTATTTGTAGCAGTCAAGATTAATTCTAACTGGCAAATCACTGAGAGGATAAACCGTTCTGAACATTTACCTAACCACTAATAATTATTCCTACTTATTAATTTGTTGTACCCCAAACGCAGAGAGCACTTAAGATAATAAAGTCTGATGCTTTCCTGGATGAACTCTCATGAGTACAAAAGAAATCAAAGATGAAACCACGAGAGTAACCCATCTCAATTTATAGCCACCTATGACAGCAGGGCTGTCGAACTTGGCTTTCATTCTGCACAGAGCTCTTATGGCCTTTACCACTAAAAGTAAAATTAATCCAAAAAGAAGATGGCCCTTTGCTAAATATTCATGAAGTTACACAAAACGGCAGTTCTCTGTACCAGCATAACAGAATACGAGGAGACATCCCACAGACTCCAAGACTTCATCCTCCTGGATTTTATTGATGTTCTTGCCACTTAAAGAGGCGTACTCTGGTGGCATGAAACAGGAGGTCACCCTTGGAGACCACACACATGCCCAGCTTCAGAGAAAAGAAATCCCAAGAGTCAAACAGCCCAACTCCCTTGACTGTACACCTACCAAAAAGAGCATACCCACGTGAAGGCACATCTAATACAACTTTCAGATTTTATCAGGGTGCAATTTGGATTGGTGATTGCTGGCACCACAAACAGTGTCCCAGTATCTCAGTTCCATGCAAACAGTCAGGTTTATCTGTGATCACACTGAAGGCAATCAGTGTGCAAGATCACTACCAGCCAGCTTGGTGCAGCTATACCTTGAAAAGTGACTCCATGAAAGTGGTATGAGGGCGAGGTAGGGAAGAAAGAGGAGTGTAGTGTTTATTTCCTTTTAACTTTCCATTTCATACATGTTCAGTACCATGTCTGAACACGTTCAGACATTTTTTTCCCCTCACCACTTACCCTTATTCCAAATGCTCACCCTACAAATTGGATCTGGGATCTGAAAATTAAACTGAATTCTTTCTTCCTCTTTCTTATGCACACAGAGTAATAAAGAGACTTTGCAATCCAAATTCTGCACTTGTGTACACCTGCATTAACCCCATTGTCCTCAAATTATTCCCTTAACAATGGCTGTGGGTTTGTACAGGTGTTGAACAAGCCCTGTAATTGGAATTTAACAAACAATTCCAACTGCAGGGGGGTGGAAAAAGAGCAAGAATTCAGCTCACTCCTTGTGGCATTAGCTAATGTGTTCAAGGAGCAGGAAAAACAAAAACAAGTTTAAAAGGTATTTAGGCATGTGCAGATGCTGCCAGTTTTCTACTCAGATCCACAAACCAGAGCAGTATCAGGGAGTGTAAATGAAAAACTTTTGCTTCTCATTTGTACCATCTTTCCAATATTCTCTTTAGCCTCCTTCACAGAGTTATTTGGTTTCCAAAATAAACTTCATTAGCTCCCCCTTGGGATGACAAATTTAGGTCAAAATCCTACAAGCCCAAACGCACAGACCCAGCTAGGGTGAGGACAATTCTTCAGAGGGTTGACATAGAGGCGAGCTCGGCACGTGTGCAGGATTGCAGCTGTATCCACACCACCAGCTCCCAGGAAGGGAAGCACCTCCAAACCACTTACTGACACATTAAGAAACAGCCCCAGAGGGAAATAGAGAAGCAAGACAGGGCCAGGCAAAAAAGGAGGATTGAGGGAATGCCACACAACAAGAAGAGGACATTAGCTGCTCTGCTTCACCACCCTCAACTAAATTCAACTGCTGCTTTCTAGGCTGAGCTAGATTTTACATAGCTGCAAAATCAAAACAAAGCCTTCTGCTGCTGTCATGAGCTCCTGCTTGTAGACATGACTTAAAAGCAGGTTCTTCCAGAACTCTCTCTCCAAGTACCAAGCCACAGCCAGAAGATAGACTGCAAATGTAGCTAGGCTTTGTTGCGATGGATAACCTGGTCATAACAGTCCAAGAGGAAAGGTTAGCCAGCTGGCAAATGAAAGAGATCAGTGACTTTATAGGGTCAGCAATTACTCCTTAGTGATGTAGAATTACTACAGAGCACTCATTACTGAAGAGATGCCAGTTACTGACAAATTACCAAACTGAGAAATTAATTACCAGCTGAGAAAATAATGCACAAGGGATAGGACTGAGAAAGCCACGTTCAAGAGAAGTCCATAATTTGCAACAAGTACATTCTCATCAACAATTAGTCCTGATACAATTAGTATCACACTGAGTACTCTTTCAGGATGGCAGACATCACAACTGGTCTGCAAACCATCAATGGTTGAGACAAAATAGCATCATCTAAAAATGAAGACATTGTTCAACCTGACCATGACATTGTCCAACACACAAACCCAACTCTGTGCTCCAACACTGCATAAGCAATTCAGCATTACTGCCAGAAAAAAACATCATCTCCCAACTCCTCCTTGTGCCCACAAGACAACTTCTATGGATTCAGAACATCTTCCTGTATTCACACCCTATGGTCACAGACAAGGCAAGTGAACTAGGGGAACACATGCTCCAAGGAAGCACACACAGATGTGTGCCTTGCTGAACATCAGCAGGCATTTTTGCAATGCAAATTCCAAGACAAGCAATTTTTCCACGACTCTGTCATGCTAGGAGCTGACCATATGGGAAGAGAAAAAAACACACCTGTTTTTTTGCTAAAAAAATATCTAGCCAAATTCTTCATCATCATCATCCAAGGGAAAATAATTGAGAGAGGTAGAGGTAGAAAACAAGCCATAATAAAAAACTCTATACAAAACTCCACATGACCTCTGGGCTACAATTTTCACAGCTGTGAGTAGTTATCAAGCTTTAACAATGTTTCTGTAATCAGCAAGACCTTCCTTTTTCCCTCTGGTCCATATCTTAGCAAGCCAGTGCAGATGCTGGCTGGTCCCCGGTCTTCAGGAAAGAAGAAGAGAGGACAAATTAGACATACAACACTGAGAAGGTCCCAACAGAACATCCATCCAGCCATACCATGGGCCTCAAAAGAAACATGATACAGAGAAACACAAAACACAGCAAAGAGATCGGCCTAAAGGGCTCCTCTCTCTCTGCATTCAGATGTAGTGGTGAACAAAGGGAAGAAGCTTTAACATTGACAAAGTGATTAAGTAAATTAACCGATGTTGCTACCTCCAGACCTTAACAAAGCAGAGATCCTGTATTATTTCAGGAAGAACAAATAAAAGACAATCACAAAGCCTAAATGGCAAAGAAAATAGACATCAAAATGACAATCTTTGCATTTCAGACAACTGAAGAAAATCAAGAACCTTCGTATTTTCTTGCCTTTAAAAGTAAAGGTGTAAAAGAAATTTAGCAGTCACATTCTCTTCCACGGGGAAAAAAGCACCCAAGCTGCTCGATCGCTCATTCACTCTGACTTCTCTGTGTGGCATCTGACCCAAAAGAGCTCAAATCAAGGTCTCCAGACACATCTGCGGCACACACAGCAACAATTCTTGTTTTTACAGTTTTACTAGGCTTGTTCACAAGACTCAGTCTAAGTGTAATCCATGGGCCTGATCCTTCTCCTAATAAGAGCAGTGGTGCAACTCCAGCCAGTTCAATAGTTTTGGACAGACTTTGCAGTGGCAAGAGGATAAACTTCAAGAGTCCAAGCCTTATTCATTCACTTTTCTTGCTCCCACAAGTAATCCTATTAAAAATAATGGGACTGCTCCTAAGAGTCAAAGATGTGGGATCAAATGAAAGGAGAAACTGGCTGAGAAATATTTGGGGTTCCCTCTCCAGCAGAGCACAAGCATATTCCCCAAAGCATCCTCTTATTTCTGTATAACAAATTAGACTGCCAATAAAAAAAAATAAATAAGGCAAAATGCCTGAAAATGTCATTTGAGGCAGAAAGAAGAAAACTAAGTCTTTCTTCTTTTAAAGCAAGGGCAATCGAATGATGAGTAGCTGAAAATGTGGCCACACACACACACACTGCTTCATATACACATACATACACAGAGGCAGTTCATCAGAAGTGAATCAGAGAGAGAAAGATGAATTTGAACCCTTTATCCCCTGTCCATTATAAAGGCTGCCACTCAGTAAACGGAGATTGCTCTAATTACTGTGACAATTCTGCACCCCGTTCAAACAACTTTTGTGTTCTGGACAGGTTTCTCTGCGAGTTTGAAATTCTTGGCCTGAGAACCACTCTTGTCTAAAAGAGGTTTCTCGTTGCAAGCACAGAATGCAACACTAACAAGTTGTCCCTCTTTTCAGCTCCTTTCATTCTCCTCTTTTCCAATTGCCTGATTCAGAGCTTAATGGAAACTTGTCAAGGCTTTTCTTCCCACAAACCCTGTAGAGCCCCAAGGCAATCTGTGCACAGAGCAACCACAGGAATCTCATATTGTCAATTAAAATTGAATAGACACCTGATAACCGAGTATACATTCACAAATAATATACATCCCATGCATGTACACAGATGTGCCCACCTAACCAGTTCCATACCTGTGCTCAGGCACACCAGCGGCACAGCAACACGTTGATCCCCGTTTACAACCCACCCAGCTACACCCAGGTTTGAGTCTTCACTTTCTAATTTCATATTTATGAAATTTAATTTCATATTTATGAAATTAAAACCAAAGTACTTCCAAGTACTGTAGTTGAGCAACAGATTTCAATGGAAAATAAACTACCCACATATACCAGGCATTTGGCCTTTAATAACCCTGGGGATTGTAAAGATATTTAGCTGCTCTCCAGATAAAATAAGCTCTGTGGATATTATTCTTTACACAGCACTTTTGTGACCAGTACAGGAGTTACATTTGTGACTGGCTCCTGTAAAGTACTACCCTTTTTTTGTTTGGGTGTTTGTTTTTATGGGGCTTGGGCTTTTTTGGTTGGTTGGTTTTGGCTTGGTTGTTGTTATTGTTTGTTGTTAAACTGACACAAACATGTTTTAAGCCACGTTTTAATGTATAGTTTAATAATTAAGATAAAGCCCACAGAGGAACATAACAGGCATTTAAGTAAACTGAGATATTGGGTTAGTAACAATAAAAATCTCCAGAACTTGACTTCCAAAGAGAAAACTATGATCTGTAGCTCCTTTCAGAGGGAAAAAATCTTCCTCACAATATCCTGGAGAAAACAAAGGTAGAAACACTGATTGCCATCTTATTCTTCTGATGTGTTCATCAAGGTCACATCTTCCTCTGGATTCTTTAATGCTTGCAAGCATTTATAATAATGTGATTTCAATAGCGGTCTGCTCAGCCTGGGTGTAGACCAATGTAGCATCTTATAAGCCATCTTCCAGACATTGCCTATGTCAGAGTAGTGGCTCTATGTGATTTTATAATCTCCTAAATCTAATTTAAATAAAGCAAACCTCTTGCTGTGTATTCTCCTAAACCAGTTCACTCATCTAACCACAGCAAAATTATTCAGGCTAAAGTTTAAAGCAGTTGCAAGAAAGCCTTTATTAAACATCTGCATCAGTTAAAAACAGAAATCAATGTAGTGGTTTGTCTCTAGAATAGAAAAGCCTGTAGCCTCAGACTTTTCCAGATCATTGAGGAGTCACTAACCCCAGTGGAAGCTTGGATGCTCCCAGATTGGTACGCCCCCAACTTTTCTTCCTCCGTTTTCCCCTTTCTTAAAATAAATAATTTGCTTCTATTGTATCATCCAAGAACATCTCACATTCCCCAGAAAGTCCCTTTGCAGCATTTTCAGTTTGGCTTTTTCTATTACTTCTCTCGTCCTCCTTTTGGATTTTTTTTTTTTTTTGGTGCCTCAATTGCATCATCATCATTGGTGAATTAAAAAGCAGAGACTGATTTTGTTGTATTCAGTATCTCTCACAACACTGATACCCTGGAGAGCCCTACAAAGCCATGAGATAGATACTGGTTGAGCACAATTATATAGTCATACTTAGTAGCCATTAGGCTTCCCACAGAGCCTAGGGCATTAAAACCTGTTCTGGCAAGAGAGGAAAAACAGTTAGGCAGGACTAACTGTATCAGACTAACCAAATGGTTATGAGACCTTTAACACAGAGTCTCTCCTGAATTCAGGCTCTCTTCATGACCAAATCCTTGTAGGAGTTTGGTACCCAAAGCATCTGGCCCTAAAAGGAAGCTGTCCTCCCATCCTCTCCTTCCTCACACTTCCCTCAAAAAGCAGCAAGACCATTTCAAACAACACAAATCCATTCTCTGCTCGCCAAAGCATACTTGTCTCCTACAATTTCTATCATTTTCCTGTCATCATTTCTTCTTCACTGGAACCAGCTGCGTATGAGTCAGAGAGCAATCATTAACTTTTACAACTTCCATACAAATCCATCCACCTACTCATATTAGAAATGCAGTATTGACAGGCAACACAGCCTCAGACCAAATCCTGATCCTGCTAGGATGCTCTGCACTTCTGTGGGAAAGTCAGATACTGCAGAAGCAGGAGCTCATTTAAGAAAGGACCATTGGAAACATTTTTATGTTGTTTTTCCAAGAGTGAAGGACACCACAGAAGAAGCAATTTATCAATGTGACATTCAGTTGAGTTTGGCTTTTTCAATACCTTTCTCCACTTTTGAAGAAGTTGGCCATTGGTTCAAGACACACAGGGCCTGATCCAAAGCCCTTGGTTATTAATAGAAGCCTTTTTTCCCCACTAACTTCAATGGATCTTGGACCAAGCCCAAGGAAGACAAGATTTCACAGCAGTAAGAGTGACACACATTCTCCACATTCAAAAAAACAACAATACATAGCATTTATGATGTCAATCTGTAGAGCATAGTTTTGTTTGTGCTCTGTTTTTATTAACATAGGCTCTAGGCTGTGGCATTAATGCACCAAGCAAGTCTTTCCCAAGATCGAAAGAATTATGTGCAGCTCCAAAATGTCATGGTGAAATACAATATTCCCACTATTTTCCCCCAACCAGAATATGGAGGTATCCTTCACCACAGCTTTTCCTGTATGAGGTTGCAGCAGCCACACTTTGAAGTGTCTCACCATTATAAACTCCTCTAGTAACATCTACAACACTACCCATGATGAATTAATTTGTGTTAATATGGCTATCACACCTATGTCCATAGGAACCCATTGTTCTGGAGCACTAATGAAAACCTCAGCAAGTGAAGTAACATGCTGCCCCTGTATTTAAAAAAGTTTAAAATAAATACATCACAACAAAATTGTTATTGTCTTCAGTACATCATAACTGGCACAGCAAGCAGAAACCCAGTTATCTTCTCGGTATGTATTTATAGCATCACCCTTCCCCATTCATTCCACATTTTCTTAGAGAATCTGCTGTACCCTACATCTGCAATTCATTGACTTTACAATTTACCACATGTTGAGATGGAGAGGTCTCAGCTCCATTTGAATCACTGCACAAATATGCAAGTGATTTATCGTTTTAAAACTGAAGACTGCAGAAGAACGACTCCACTTTTCCTGAACATTACTCCTTCTGGCAGACCATGAACAATTACAGTGCGTACTAATTAAGCTCTGTAAATGTGCTGTGCCCTGCTAATGCCTACCAGGCCTCAAATTTAGTTGCATGAAGCCAAACTTCAGCCAGCGACTTAACTCATTCAGCACTGCCCAGTTGCCTGAGCGACCCCACGAAGAATAAGGGTCGAGGGTTTAGCCAACCTAAAACAAAGACGCAAGACTGAACAGATTTTCCCGGAAAGAAGAGGAGCAGGGGAGATGCTAGAGGGGGTGGGAAGCATCTTGGGAATCAGAGGAACATCCTTGTTGATAACCTGTTAAAAAGGTACAATAGTACACCAGCTTTGCAGCACCGTGCTAGGGGAATCAGATCTGTCCCCAGGGGCTAATAAGTCACAGCGCTCCATTGATTAGGAAAATGCATAAAACCTTTAACAAAACTGTACAGCTATTTCTGGAAGGGCCAAATTGACAGTCCCTTCTTTTTTTCTAAGTCAGGTTTTACATGGCTCACAGAAGAAAAACATATGGGTGAAAAGAGTGCAGCTTTCCACCACACACATAACCCTGCCTTTTTCTTAAATTAGTCTCCAAGCACAACAGTAACCCATGGGGAACCCAAAATCAACTGCTGGGGAAATTAAAGCTAAAAGTAATACCTAGGCATATTTGAGTAATCACATTATCTTGTTAAAACACACATACCCCCAGCACAGACAAGACAGCAGCACTTCAAACCTGACTGTCCACTCTAGGAAAGTGTGTTTAATGGGGAGTGAGCTGAGAATAACGAGCTGTGCTGAGTGAAACAGTATTTCTCCTTGGGCCCCAGACTTTCCTGACACTTAAGAGTCAATCCCCAAATCCCAAGCTTCCCCTCCAACCATCCGTTCAAATACTGGCGGTTCCCCCCCCCAAGTTTCTACTATTTCTCCTCACGTTCCATCATCCCTCCTTTGTCCTCCAATTACTCTCCAGTGATTCCCTGCATCCCCCCAGTTACCTTCATCCTAAAACACCACCTTCAGCACATCCCCCCTACGCCACTCACCTCTCCACAACTAACCTAGAGTCCATCTCACACAGTCTCCCTTCCAGCAGGACACAATGCTTCTCCCCCAAAAAACACTTCTAACCACAAACACTTCCATTCATTCAGTGCATTTCTCCCTCAACATGGGCTGCTGCTGCTTTTTAAGAGGCCCTGGTATATACACAGAAAACAGTCTAATAAATATATTTCCAAGCATCTACCTTTTGTATAAAACCTGATGCTATGTTTTTTCCCCCTCCCCAGGCTCAGTGGTACGTGAGAAAATTAAAGGACATTTCCAGGTGTCATCTGATCTTTAAATGTTTGCTTGTGTCAGTATCTAGGAAATACTGCACAATGCTGCTGAGACCTCTCTGACAGACCCGAGCTGGGCTCAACTTCTTCCCTCAGCCCAGTTGCATCACCCACAGCCCATCCTTTACAGCACTGCAAGCGTTAATTATAAACTTCAGAGAGTGCATTGAAAAGAGAAAAGGCACAAACACAAACCAGCAGTTGGGAGGAGGAGCAGAAATATTCTTCACTTTTGGGTGCGGAGAGAGAGGATTTCCATATATCCCCCCCACACACACCCCCAGCACCACACTCCATCTCTCATTGCTTATAATTAGTGAAAGAAATTTGACCCACTGCCAGTGTCTGTGGACCTTGGATATTATAAGGCCAGCGTGGCGTCAAATATCTTAACATTCATAAGTGTTATAGGCTGTAAATAAACCCCGTGGATTTATGACCCTGCAGTGCTTGCCAGCAAACGACTGTGGCACATTTCTTTCAGCAGACCTGTCGAGGTGCAAGTTTGCCTTTGGTTGTAAAATTAACCATTTCCTTCACAAATGTGCCCAATTAGAAGTCAAAGTTTTAAGGCTTACTTACATGTTTGCCAGGACACACTACTGAGGAGATGCCTGGGGAACAGTGCTTTAAACTTCCCCTAAACCTCACAATCCTCCCCCATGCAAAACTTCTCACAACAGCCCCAGTGTAAGAGCAAAGTGTCTGATTTCACACACACACACAAAAACCACAGCCTGATAAAATACCCCAAGCTGACAACCCAACCTTTTTTATATTTATATGTGCCTATGGCCAGCCCTCATTTTTGGCTGCTCTGAGGCTGGGGTGGGGGGGAACAGGCATCTCCCACCGGGCTGTGCCTGGAGAAGGATCTCCTCCCTTCCCCCAGGATAATGTCATCTGCTTCCTGTGTAGGAGAGCATTTGCTAAATCCAGGTTGTCTCATGCTTAACTGCCAATAATCCAACTTCCACATAACTCCCAGACAGCTGGGAAAAGGTCCTCAGAGTTTTTAGTCATGGTACAGAAACACACGTCCACACAAAAACTCTGCAGCTGTCCTTTTTCTCTACACCACATTTTTTATCTGATTTTGGGGCCCAGTCATGAAAGTCTTGACAAATTTAAAACATTTTTACCTACATTTGGTTTACAAGCTCCACTGAAACCTGCAACATACACCTTCCCCCCCACCTCCCCTCCATCTTCAGCTGACAAATCAGCATATGCTTGAATAAAAATAAAAATGGAAGGAGAGGAAAAAAAGAAAACCAAACAAAAACACAACCTAGTCTAGTCGGCATCATCAGATCATGTATGAATGCATTCAAAAAACCTGGAAAGGCACCTACTGTATTTTATATATTTTTTCACTACAGATCAGCCACTGGTGCACCTATTAAAATTGTTCAATTTCCAAAGCAAATATTTTTAATGAAGTGCAGTCCTGCAATGATCCTGTACACTCAAGTAACAGTGCTGCATTATATTGTTTTGCAAGGTCCCAGAAACATGAAACTTTTCTCTAACTAATTTTCATAGCCCCCTAAAGAGAAGCTGATTGACTAAGCAATGCAACATTTGCTCCAGAATGAAATCTTATCGGGGAGGGGGGAATACACCAAACCCACAAACCCAGAGAATTAAAAATAAGTCAGCTTCTTTACCATAAATAACAAACAAAAAAAACCCAAACAAGGTTTGTTTGCCATTGTGTATCAGCTATGCTAATGCCATAGCAGAGTGATTCAGCAACCCACCTAATTAAGCATAAGGAAAGTTTTTTACGGAGGTTCCATCTGATTTACACCACAGGACCATCAGTTCTTATTTAATAGCTTGTTATTACACAAGTCCAGAAACTGTATTAAAAGCAGCTCCATTCAAATTTCCTTTTTTTAAGAAAGTGACTAATTCCCTCTCCACTGAACACCCACCACGTATCATGAAGTGTTGAGATACTAAGTTGTATCTACAATATTAAACTAGTTGGTGGACGTTAATACTATAATCCATGCTGCAGACATTAAACCTCGACCATAAAGATTACTAAAGAATCAATATTGTCACATCGAGACTGAAACCTTAACATGCTACCCATAAATATTTCTGAAGGAGATGAAAAACAATTAGCATAAATACCAAAGAAGGGCAAGAACACCTGTTCTTTTTCAGTGCGATAAGCATTTTATTGTTCTCTATTTAAAATGTAATGACCTGTGTAATTACAGTAATATTACATTGTATTGTAAGGGCTTGGAATGTCACACTTTGAAAAGTGTTGTCAAAACAATTGGAGGGAGGGGAAAAAAAGGACCACCATTAACCCTTCACACCCCAGGGGCTACAGCTTTTGTATTAGGAAGGATTATGTTGTTTGATTTAGTAGATAAAGGAAAACATCCATTTGTCAAGTCAATTAAAAGAAAAAAAAAAAAAAAGTTTCTTCCTGAATGTAAAAATCTAGGCGAGGGGGCTGCCCTCCACCACAGCCATTGCCAGCTGCCAAACTTCAGGACGAGACACAAGCTTACTTCCACAATCTCAATCAGCAAGCAGCAATTTAAGGGAAAGGAAGATGCAGCAGCACTAGTGAAAACAGGAGTATCTGCCAGCAGGGTTTCTCAAATTACAACACATCTATTTGCTCACCAAAAGCACTAACCAAGCCCTAGATTTAAGGTAAAACTTAAATACATCACTTCTTCATTTTCCAACTCTGAAAGGAACACATTCTCCTTAATTATCCTTAACAGCCAGCTAGCCCAGTCCCTCTGCAAGCGTAGGTATGGAGCTGGCACTCTCAGATGCATCACTTCATTACTGTTTGACTAGACCTCTACTTAACACACAGCTATTCTTAAAACCAATCCACAGTATTCTACCAAAAGCAAGATTAACATGCAAAAAAAAAAAAAAAGTCTTCTGACTTTAAGAAATAAAACTATTCCTATCAAGCTTCATAAAGAGTTTACAGCATTTCAAGCATTATTCTTGCTATATTCATCATATGAAGCATCATAAAAAATCTGCTTAAATTTTTCACATCCTTGAAGCAGCAAAGCAGAAATTGCTGCCGGCGAGTTTGCTCTCCAACAGACAATCACAAGTACATTTACAAAACACAAAAAATCCCGCTGCACCCCGAATAAAAACAAAAATGCATGGAAAAAGAAAAAGCAAAAACCAGCAACACAAAAAACCACACCCACAGACCTTTAAGATTCTCCAACAGCAAAAGGAAAAGCAATTTTGCTACATATCTGCATCACCTCTTTACCTTGCATGCTCTGTAACTCAATAAATATGGCTTCAAGTAAAACTATATATATGAAAATAAATTTCATAGTTATACAGAACCATCTATACCTTTTCAATCTGTATTTTAAAAAAGAAAATTAAAAAAAAAAAAAACACAACAAAAAAACAAACCAAGAGAGAAAGATCTAGTTCATCATCTGGAATTGAAAGCTGGTGCAGCAGAGAACTAGAATCCACCTAAAAACAGTGTGTGACAGAAAACAGCTATCCTGCTGAATCTTTATAATATACTGCTCTCAGGCCTAAATAAACAACTTTAATTTCTCCCGACTATAATTAAGTGGCAGGCAAACAAACAAGCATACGGAATGTGAAAGAATAAGGTTAAGGAGATAGGAGAAGGTTGCTGGAGCCTGGATGTGGAAATAAGAAAACTGCCTATTGAGCGTGGAAATACCCTTTCAGAATCCATCTGATAACAGAAGCAGGCCACCTGCTATACCAACAATAAACCAACCTGTAATCTTTTGTACAGAACCTTCAATTCACACAAACCCAACATTCCTATGGAGGCCTTTTCTAAGGGGGGTAGGGGGACGGGGAGCAAGGGGAGGAAGAATGCTTCCAGAAAAGCTAACTGCTTAAGGATCCTATGTTCACATGCTAAGGAAAAAAAAGATCTGGAATGAAGGTAATGAGGGAAAAAAAAAAAAAATAAAGAACTGTAGCTGTTGCAAGAAAAATGCTTCAAGAAAAAAACACAGCGGAGGTGTGCTTCCTATTAGCTTGCACTGGGGAACAGTGGAATGCATTTAAAGCGAAAAGGGGGAGGGAAACAAAAAAAGAAAAGGAATATAAAGCTTCACAATTTATAACAAAGTGGTTTGTAACAAAGATTGTTTTGCCATCTGGATCCCGGTGCTTATACAATTTGGAATTGATCACCATCATCCATATACATGGGGGGCGACCGTATTCAGAAGAAAAAATATAATGTATTCAAGCCCCTGAAATCTCCTCCCAATCATTACAATTGCAAACTGCAGTCACCCCTATGCTACTGTCCCAGAAATCACCTCCTCACAAGAAGAGCCCCATAAGCTACCAAAATAAAACCCTGCCACGGCCCTAAATAACACACAAAGTCAGAAAACCTTCCTTACTGCCTCCCTGTCACTCTGCATTTACTCATCTGTGGGTACTGACGATTTGCTAAGTGAAAACAAGTCTGCCCCGATGTTTAATATTTTAATGCTTTCAAACACTTGTAGATCTGATACACTGAAGTTGTCCAAGCCCTCAGTCATTAGTATGGCTTCAACATCTACCCAACAGTAGATCTATTATTGTAAATCGCTATCTCGTGTTACCGCAAGGGGAAGGGGAAAAGAAAGAAAAAAAAAAAAAAAAAAAAAAAAAAAAGAGTGTATAAACACATAGTGATGGTGGAGATGCTTCAGGTTTAGAAACGCCCCGAAGGAAAAAAAAAACCAGCAAGGCTAAAAACCCATCAGGAGGGAATACACAGCATTTTGCAGTCCCAGTGGACTTTGCCGTTTTAGCAAAAAAAGAACTGTAAAAACTCTTTAAATAAAAAGAAAAGAAAAGGGGACTCTTGAGAAACCTGCTGTCAGAGCAGCGCACACCGTGGGTGACACTACGAGCGGAAAAACAGCTGAGACTTACAAACCCAACAGCGGTCCACAAAGTTTCCCGAGATCCCAGATTAAAACTTGCTGTCTCTCCAGGCAGGGGCGTGCAGACAAGCACACCCCTGCCACTGCACCAGGGGGTTGGGAAGGAAAAAAAAAAGGGGGAAAAAAAAAAAGAGCAAAAAAACCAACAACAAAAACCGGACGCTTGAAGCAAATTGTTTCTCTGCCAGCACACTTCCAGCAGGAATTTTGCTCGACTTGTTTGATTATTTTGTGTTGCTGTTGTTGTTGTTACGCGAGCCAAGCGAGGCGAACTCTGTTTCCGGACTGAGCCCCACTCCTCTGCCTTGCTCTAAACCCCAGCTTTACCCCCCGACCCTCTCAGCATTGCAAGGCACGCACGAAAACCGCGTCGCCTCGGGGCTGCTTCCCGCGGCACAGACCCAGGTGAAGAGGGGCCCTGCCGCCGCAACAGGCAGGGGTGCCGTGCCACGGCCCCCGCCGCGCCCAGGCCTCGTTCCCCGGCAGGCGGGGCGAGGCTGTGGGCCGGCGGCGGGGCCGGCCGCGCTGAGGCCGGTCACAACTCACGGCGCCCACGGGCGGGAGGGGACGTTACTCCGCGCCGGGGCACAATGAAATCGCCGCTCCCCGAGGCCGAGGGCGACCGAGGGCAGGAGAGGGTTAAGGGGGAGGAAAGGGGAGGGGGAGCCGGCCCAGTCGCTACAGAGGAGGGCAGGAGGCGACTGATCACCATGGAAAACGCAGAGTTTGTAGGGAGCGGATCCCAGGCTCGGACGGGAGAAAATACCCTCCCTTCCCAAGGAAGGGGAGTGAAGGGGGGAAAGGGGGAGGAGGAAAAAAGAAAAATCAACTCCTTGATTATTTCGAGTTTTGTTCTGAGGTTGGATGAGGTGGTGGTTGGATTTTTCTTGTGTTTTGGTTGTTAGTTTGGGGTGTTTTTTTCCTCCCCACCCCCCCGCAGGGGAGGTTACAAAGGCTCCAGAAAACGACTCACAAAACTGAAAGTAAAAAAAAAAAATAATAGATATCTAAAGAAAAGTAAAGAAGGAGGAAAAGAGAAATATGGCGAAGTGTAAACAAACACCCTCCTGCCGCGGCCCGCGGAGTTTGGAAAGTTTGCGGCGCGGGGAGGGGGCGGCGGGCCGAGCCGGGCCGAGCCGAGCCAGGGCGGGCGGGAGAGCGAACGGGGCAGCGGCAGGAGCTGGGGGGCATGGAGAGAGAAAGAGGAACGGAAGAGGAAATTTAAAAAAAAAAAAAAAAAGAGGGCACTTACCGTTCTCGCCGTCGGAGAGAGCGATCCATTTGGCAGATACGGACTGCTGAGGTCGGGGATCATTATAAAGGGATAACCCGGGTATGGTGGGCCCTTAAACAACCCTCCATCTTGCCTCTTCGCAGCTAACATGGCGGGGGAGATACGAGCGGGGAAGGAAGGGGACGACAGGGGGAAAGACAAGGGAGAAGGAAAGGGGGAGAAGGAAAACTTTTTTTAGAGAGTGTCCCGTAAAGAGAAGCCGGGCGCCCGGCGGAGGGGCGGCGGGGGACGGGCGGGCGGCAGTGCTGGCCGGGCCCGCCGTACTCACCTTCCTCTAAACTTTCCCGGGATTTATCTCTGAAAGTTTCGGACCGAGGCGGGGGCCGCCGTTCCGCCTGGGAGCAAGCCGGGGGTCGGCGTGGGGCAGTTGGAGAAGGGGGTGGTGGAGTATTTTGGTGGGGGGGGAATAGAAAGGAAGAGGGGATGAATAGAAGGCGAAGAAGAAGAGAAAGGTTGCGGGGAGAAGGTGGAAGGAGAAACAAACAGAACAAAACAGAAGACAGCGTTACAAGTTGGTGCCGCGGAGGAAAGTTGGGCGCCAGCGGGAGCGGGACCCGGTGCGGCGCCCCCGGCCGCGGCCCCGGCGAGGCAGCGCGGCCCCCGCCCGCCGCCCCGAAACGGCCCCGCGGGGGCTTCCCCCGTACCTCCGAGTCTGAGGAGCTGTTTTGATTCGTTTCTGATTCATTGACGAGAGACGACTTGACATCAGCTAAATCCCTCTCGGCCGAGGAGTTCTCGGAGATCTTCTCTTCCTGCTCCCCTTCGTCTTTGAAAGAGATCAGTTCATCGTTGGCGCCCAGGTCGTCCCCTCCACCGCCGTTCAGCTGCGGCATTTTCCTCCTGGCTCACCCCACCAGCAGCAATTTTGCAAAAAGGGGAAGGGGGGAAAGAAGGAAAAAAAAAAAAAAAAAAAAGGGGGGGGGGGGGGGGGGGGGGAATGGGGAGGGGAAAAAGGAAAAAATAAGAGGGGGAAGTTTGCACCAAAAAAAGAAGAGTCCAAGGTGAAAGTTTCTTTTTTTTCCCCCTTCTCTTTTCTCCTGGGGAGGGGAAAAGAGGGAGGAGGAGGGGAGGGAAATCTCTTCTTTGCTCCTTTGCACCAGTGACTTTAGGCTTCTTCCTTTCCTTCTTCGGGATTTTCTCTTTCTTTCTTCCAGGGAGCTGGTCGGCGTGCACTGCGCGCACACGCACTCGCACCCGCGCACGCACTCGCGAAAAAATTAATAATAATAAAAAAATATATAGACCGGGGGGAGGGGGAGGGAGTGGGTGGGGGGCGCGGGGGGGGAGGGGGAGGCAAAATAATGCAACAAACAAACCCAAGAAGTCAGCTGTAACGGGGGCAGCCGCCGCAGATATTGGGAGCCTGTGCCGCTCGGGTTTGAGTGAGTTGAAGTTGGACTGAGAGCTTTTCAGTTCAAAGGCGGCGCTGATTGACAGATAGAAAAGGGGGATCGAAATCCGGAGGAACGGAGAAGTCTGGGATCCGGGATTATTGACAGGGAGCGAGAAACACACCAGGCACTTAATGAGATGCAGGAGGGGGCGGGGGCTCCCCGGTGACGTCTGCATAAATAAACAGGTCTGGGGCGCGGGAGGGGGAGGAGGAGGAGGAGGAGGGTGGGGGAAGTAGGAAACTAACAATGATCCTTTTTGGCATGGGAGCGGGAGGGCGAAGGGAGGGGGCGGGCTGCGAGAGCCCCGGGGGCGGGGGTCCGCGGCGGGAGGGGGGCGGGGCACAAACTGGGGGGCGGAGGGGGGACAGACAAAAAAAATAGTTAAAAAAAAATTAAAAATTGCACAGTGGACCAGAGGTGCGAGGCGGGGGGGGGGGGGGGTGGGGGGAAGTGAAGGAGGAAAAAACACCCGAACGAGTGGCCCTGGCTGGGCTCTTCGGAAAGCGCTAACTTTTACATACTGAGCATTAATAAACATGTCATCTCCGGGCAGTCCGGATTCTCCTGAAGGATGTGTGCCCTTATTATCTGCGTCCATGTGACTGCAGGGTGGTGGTGGGGGTGGTTTATTATTTTTTATTTAAACCGTTAACATTTTTCTTGCCCTTCGTTGGCGGTAAGAAACTCCGATCATCATAAACACTAGAATATAGTAAAAGCCTTTTTTTTTTTTTTTTTTTTTTTTTTTTTTTTTTTTTTTTTTTTTTTTTTTTTTAAAGGCAGCACTCGATCCTTGCATTTATTATGGTTATAACAGGCAGGATGAAAATGTGCGAGATCACTCGCTGAAGATCAGATATTTCCAAATTATCTTATAGTAAGGCATAATATTTTTCGGTCCTTGATGTAAATAAAAGAGGAGGAAAAGGAATGTGACTGCTCAGAAGTTAATTAGCATGGCAGGACGGAGAATCAAGGACTCCCAGACTTCAGAAGTGAAAAGTTGCGGTGGCGTAAACACCACGCTGGGGGAAATCAAAGTGAAAGCGGGCAGGTCCCGGCCGCGGGAGGGGAGGCGGGGAGCTGGGGGGTCCGGCTCGGCCACGGGGTCCTCGCCGTCTGCGGGGCCGCCGGCCTCGCCTCCGGCCCGGGCGAGGGCTGCTGCTGCTCTGCGGGGCTGGGGGCAACGTCTGGGTAAAGTCACCAGCCATAGCTCTGCCTGCACGGCAACAAAATGGGGAGCAGAATAATGCAGATGCAAGAAATGGCATCTGTTACCCGAATATAATGTGATGAGGGGAATGGGAAAACAAATTGATCTTCCAGCAGTGACAAATTGTAACAATGGAAGAGTCAATTGGAAACTTTAACATGGGCAAGGAACAAAAGCAGGGGAGCCGGGGGGGGGGGGGGGGGGGGGGGGGGGGGAGGGGATGCGGGTGGGACAGACAGTAATTTCAACGGGAATTAGTAAATTGTCTAATGGAGATGGTGTTTGAAAGCAAGGGACAGGCTGTACTAAATAATCCAAACATTCCTCCAGAAACCTAACCTGCAGCTCATGCTAAGGGTCATTCAGCACATAGGGTTTCCAAAACAAAGCCAATTTGTCATGCAATATTTAGGGAGTTTGGGGGTTTCAGCTAAACTGTCTTCTGTACAAAGAATAATAAAAATAATAATACAGAGATCGACAAGGCTAACATGAATTCTCAGGCATTAAAAAGTTCACATAGAAATTTGCATACTAAAGGGAAAGATGCAGACAAAATAGAAATAAAAAAAATCATGGCAACTTACAACTTTAATATTAATCAGTAAAGCAGAAGTGGAGTGAAAGGAAGCATGAAAAGAAGTAAAACAAATGTGTACATTTAATCAGACAGGATTGCATAGGACACAAAGAACAGGGCTAATTAGTCTCAGCAGGTAGGGACTAACCTTCAGACTTCATAAATAAATAAGTCTGTGAACAATGTCTAAGTGGGAATATGGAGACAGAAAAGGGATTATTTCAAGACACCAAGTAAAAACATGAAGAATGAAATACTTCACTGTTAATTCAATGGACAAATGCATTGAACAGTTTCTTTTTCCACTGGTCTTTTAACTAACTTGCTTTTTACTTTCAGAGATTTTACTAAATAACTGTCTGTGGGCATGCACACTCACCATTTGCCCCTGATTATGTACTTACTGTCTTTGCTAACTAGTGCCTTGCAGAGAGACACCTTAAAAAATATTCTCCATTTTTGTTTGCCTTTTGATTTTTTAAAATGCCTTTATGTCCCAAACAATAAGAGATTAGGAACATGAATGTGACAGACTCCTATTTATTTTGCAGGGCCATGTGTTCTGATTTGATCCAAATGAGCAAAAACAGTTGCATAGTTTTGTTTTGTTTTTCAAAGATCTTTTTACAATCTGCTGCAAGGTTTTTTTTGTTAAACAAGGAGTACACTTTTACTTCAGTCTCGGTGTAACTACTTATTAAGCATCAAGACTGGCCCAGTCCTTGCCCAAAGCTGTTTGCAGAAGGGCCTGATTCTGTAGAGCCTCACACATGCCAGAAGCATGACTGACAGACTATTCATGAGGGTGATGACACACCTGGACTACTCATACATAACGTTACCCACATGAGTAAAAGTCAATACAAAGGATGCTTAGCATTGTAACCCCCAATGCCACATGGTGGTCCTAGGTACAGAAGTGGGCTCTTGTGGCTTGTCTGGAAGGCTGAAGGGTTGTGCCCCAGCTGTGGAAAGCACTGCTCGTATGCATATGCACAGCTGGACTTTTGCTGCCATGATGGACTCGGAGGAGCCCCATGAAGGGCCAGGAAAACGTTTTCTAGCTTTCATGGCAACGTCAAGTTCTCCCTCTTGCAAACTTTCAGTTTTCAAATTACAGCTTATAACTAGCTCAGTTTCAAAGTCCAAGTGTTGTGGATGATTCATAAATCAACACGGTTTAATTAAGATATTACAAGTCACTTAGGATAGCTTATACGTCTTATTTGTATCATTTTCCTTCAGGTAACCGTCATTGTTTCACGCTCAGGGAAGGGAGAGCGCTCCAGGGGTCAACAGAACCTGTTGAGTTGTAGGTTCACAGGTAGCATCTTAGATTTTAAAGAGGTATGGCATTTAACAGTAGAAGAAACACACTATTAAAAAATGAATAAAGGAAAGAAGAGAAGTCAAGCTAATCCACTGCATGAAACATGATTTACTGTCTGGAGACCCAATTTTAAGTGAGAGAAAGCTCCACATTCAGTCTTAAAGGGATGCTAGCTTTCTAGTCAAAGCTGACCTCTAGCACAGAAGAAACGAAAGTGCTTTTGCAGCTCTTGCAACTTGGTACAACGTCCCAAGTGCTGAGCAATCGGTTTTGGTTACTGCCAGTAGCATTGCCATTTTACACTTTGGCACAACATTTGGGTCCCGAGAAGCCTGCAGAATCTCACTAACAGGAATGGCAAACAAGCATGTGAGGTTCACCTGCCAATTGACATTGCAATGAACTGGAGTGGGAAGAGGTTGATCAGGGGCAGCCAAGGAAATGTATTGTTTTATGAAAAATACTTTGGAATCTTTCATGTCTCACCAGAGGCCCAAGTCTATACTGGAGAAATATGGTCTGGTAACTGCCAGCCACATCTCCTGGCTAGTGTTTACATATCTGGGGTGAGTCGTCAGTTTTCACAGTCTTCTCCAAAAGGTCCTAATGTAGGTTGCAATGTGTAAAATTCAAGTTATTTATTTTGGAAAGATAAAAGGACTTTGGTTGACCAGGCTGGGATTTGAGTCTACAGCTTAAAGGAGTCCGTATGTTTACAAATAATCTTGGATCATTAAATCTGCTCTGAATGTCAGAAAATATTTCAATATTGAAAAGGTTCCAAATACAAAAAAGGTTCCAATAACACAAAGCAAACACATCTGCCCAGTGCCTTACCAGTACTGGCTCTTCCAGAGTTAGCAAAGAGAGGATTTTTTTTTTCCCTAGGGCAGACAAGATGACCGCATGAAAACAGAAACCATGGCTTCTTTCTGCAGTCATTTCCATTGACCAAAACAAGCACACCTGAAAATTCAAGAAAGCTATCAAAGAGGATAACATCCACAAACAACCAGATCATGGTGCTACTGCCAGTTTTCTTTGTGGCTTTAGATTTTGCACACACCAACCAAGTCATGGTGTGTTGTTTGAGCAGTAGGTGTGGGCTTTCTAGCTGCACATTGGAAAAATCAGGTACCAAAAACACCTCACAGGTTGTTGAATTTCAACCTTATAACACAGTCTAACATCCCTCAGTCTGTGCTTTGCTTCCCAAGTCATGGCTATGGCTCAGGAGGAACATACCTCCCTTTTAGTGTCTAAATCACAGCTGTACCTCTTGCTTTTGTTAGAGATAATTCTGTCTAATAATAAAATGGTTAATGGGTAGAAATATGCATTCATGCAGGGATTATTCACACTTTATCATGAGGTGATATCAGGCACTATAGGAGTGAATGACAAGAAATAGGCTTCTGAAGTACAGAGCCCTCCATAAATATACCATTTTTATTGACAACATGTCTTTTAACCCTAATAGTAATGGAAGAAATCCAATAAATGAAACATTTACTGCATAACTTGCCTTATTTTCGGGTGGTGTCTGACTCCTTTCTAGCTGTCTCTAGAAGATGTTTTTAGCCTAATTTGCTCCCTAGAAATTTCACTCACTGGAGTTATACATCTATGACGTTTTATTGCCTGAAGCCAAGTCTGAATAAGAACTTTCTTAAGATATACTTATTCTAATGTCAGTCTACAGGAACTGGGCTGCTTTATTTTGATTTATTTGTGCAACAGAGATATATGTGCACCTATAGAGCTAGGTCTTGCCTCAGACTGGATCTAATACCCCAAAGAAACAAATAAATAAACCCATCAAGTTTAACCATGTTTAGTTATAAATAAACACCCTTAAATGAAGCATGCTTATATTTGTACTTACATGTCTCTCTTTTCCAAACTAACCAAAACAGTAGGCCATTACATTTATAAATTACTCTCATTTCACAGGAAAGGACTTGAGTGTAGGTGCCTATATGTATATGCTCACAGGCAAGTATCAAACATTAGTCAGATGCGGTATGCTTCCACATTCTACAAGATAGAATTAAAAGAGCTGGGGCATCAGAGGTCACTGGCTGAGACTGCAGATCACTGCATGGCCAGTTCCCTGTGTTCATCTGCCTGTTGCCTTTGGTGCCTACCTGAACAGTCAGAGCTCTAGAGCAATGCTCCTCTTTTTGCTTGATGGTTTTGCTGGGACCCTCGTCCTTAAACCATGTTTGTGGATGGGATGATGTTACGGTTAATGAAATGTTAATCATTTGGCTTGCACTAAAGTAGCATCAGTGAGGGTGATCTTGTAGGTGAGCTGTGGCTGAGAGCAGATGGTGGTAAGCAATGAACCTAGCAAGCTTTAAGCCATGAGCATGCCCTCAGCCAGAAGTGACTGCCCTTTCAACTGACACACAGTAATTAGCTGTGTACGCATTTGTAGTCTGTTGCAATATGAGGTAAAAGGGATTAGTTTTGCAATGGTCTAGGAACATGAACATGGGCCAGCTGCATTCCAGCTGTAGGGGTTCTGGCTGATGGATGACAATAGTCAGCACAGGGGTAGTAACTTCATAAAACAATCAAGTTTAACGACATAGGATTATCTGATCATACCATACAATGACAGAAACACTCATGTTGGAAGGGACATGAAGACATCTCTAGTCCAGCCTCTTGCTCAGAGGAGGTTTAGCTCCGAGTTTAGCCCTGTTTGCTTAGGATTTTGTCCAGTCAGGTTTCAAAAAGCCACCAAAGACCAAAATGAGACAAGTAGGAGTTAGAAATTTGCATTTGTTCTTGCTGAATTTCATAATGTTCACACTGACCCATTCTTCCAGCTGCACTAGATCCCTCTGGATGGCAGCCCTGCCCTTGACCGTTTCAATTGCTCTTTCCAGTTCGGTATCATTTGCAAGTGTGATGAAACCTCCTTCAGGTCACTGATGCAGCTATTAAAGAGAACAGGTCCCAGGACAGCCCCCTTTGGAGTACTTCCCTCATGCTTCAGTTTTCCTCCAGATCAATCCAGTTAGGTTTCATGCTCTTCAGTTTTAATTTCCCAAATACCTGTCCACATTTAGCTCATACCTGGGGATAAAATACAGCAGTTGTTCTATCACTCAGTTTTACACCCTGTCCCCCTCCCCCTGCCAGCAGAGAAGGGAAATCAGGAAAAAGATAGAAGACCCGTGGATTAAAATGAAAACGCATTTAACAAAAGAGCAAAACTAATACCAACACCAATATAAAGTATATGACGTTATACTTAGCCAAGCAAAGGTCACAGCAAACAGGAAAGTGTTCCACAGGAGAAGAAAGACAAACAACATCAGGAGATGCCTAAGCAAGAGGCCAGGCTAAAAAGCTCCCAGTCCTCAGCAAACTTCCCCCTTTATACTGAGCTTGGCATTTATGATCTGGGACACACTTGTGACCAACTCAGGTCAGCTGCACTGACTCACTTGAAACTGCTAATGGCCTGCAGCTGGTCTAGGACTCTGTTCCAGCAAAACCAGGACAATACCTCGGACTTTCAGAGTAGCCTATGGCCATCATCATAATGCAGTCAATGATGATGACAATGGAGGCTTACCAAGAGAACATAATTTTGGGCTAAGACAGGAAGTTTTAATTTAGGCTAGGAAGTGAATGAGCACTGTGTTTCCTGAAAGGCCAGAGTTAAGCACCCAGTTCAGACCCCAACCAGGTCTGGAGGCTGGCAGCCACAAGAAGGGCACTCCTTCTGAGAGCCACCAAAGGCTGCGACACAGATTTTCATCTTACAGAAAATACAGGAAAGTATGGTTTCTGTTCTCCATGGAAGGAGTTGTTACCAGTATTTTGCACAGACCTACCACCATGCCACTGCACGCGCAGATAAGCTCCTGACACTGAAAATTTACAGTCAGATTAATTAAGACTTAATCTATTAAAGCACAAAGTGAAAGGGTTCTCAAGAAAAACCTTCTTAACTTCTTGAAAATATTTGGATAGCTTGACCTGGCCACTTATTCTAGAAATGTTTATTGTATTTTACTATTTCCTAGCAAATAATTTTCTGTTTAGTTAAATTCTGCTTTAAAGGTACTTTTGGTCTTTCCTCTTTTTTCCTCCAGTTACTGAAGCATGTGTCGTCTTTTTTTTTTTTTTTTTTTTCCCTTCTCATTTGGCAAAAGACTCCCAACTACATCAAACACTTTCAAGACAGCCAAGGAGATAGACAGAGTCCTGCTGAAGGAGCAGAGCAGTCTCTCTCTCTTTGTGAAATATGCTGCCATTTATCAACAGACAGAGGCTTTTCTTGCAACAAGGAATTTCAGCTAGTGCATACCAAAAGAGTGGCACTGGAGACTTTGTGGTTGGCTGTTGTTTCAGGCACATGCAGTCTTCACATAGCCTGAGGGCACAAATAAGCAGACGGGAGGGAATGGACAGACCTTCCTACGGTACAATTAGGTGACAATGAGCTATCCAAAACAATCAGGATAAGAGCAACATCAAGTGCTCTCCCTGTGTCTCAGGAGTGCTCCCAAGATTTATTGCATCAGAGGCTCTGTCTGCTGCTGGTACCTCCAGATAATGTCGCTGGAGAAGCCCAGCTGGCAGGCCACGGGAACAGAGGCCTTTCTGGGAAACCTATTGCAGCCTAAAGTATTGCAATTAGCTCCAGCAGAGCTGACGTTTGAGCTCCTTGTCCTTACTTAATTCAGGATCCCTTGAAACATGAGACGGAAGAGACGGACCTGCAAGCGCTATGGGTAAGTGTGTAAGAGGGGCAATTTACAGGAGTGATTCCAAACGACCTTCATCTACTAGACTAGGAAAAGAAGAGGAAATAGGTCTCAGGGCACTTCTTCAAGCCAGTCTTTCTTGACTTAACCCTGTCTTTCAGAAAGCATGTCTCTGCCAAAGTCAAACCAAAGAGCCGCTCTCCTTTTCCACTTCATTAGCTCCTTCCAAGGACCCTAATCCTACAGGTGAGAGCTTCCTGGCCCTGACCAGAAAGGAAGTTGCAATTTCAAACCAAAAGGCAAATGACTGTGGTCAGCACCTGTCTCAGAAAACTCACCATGTTTGGATTTCAGTGCAGTTGGTAGATATAAAACACCACTGAAGACTTTTCTTCCTAATTAGGGAGGCATAAAGGGCAAGGGGAGTCCTGCAGAGTGTATGTTGTCCATTTTACCTGAGGCACAGGTCTATCATACACACCCGTTCCATTCAGC
The DNA here is from genome assembly GCA_033816785.1 of Picus viridis. Taxonomy (NCBI): domain Eukaryota; kingdom Metazoa; phylum Chordata; class Aves; order Piciformes; family Picidae; genus Picus; species Picus viridis. Next base: position 7,234,180 of record CM066586.1, read on the forward strand.
CTTTCTACAACAACTCATGGTTGTACAAGAACCACTCTAACTCTTCACGCAACAGCACCCTTAGGACATCTGCATCTGTGGGAAGACATAATCTGGCATTCAAGGCATTGTGGTAGAATTGGCATCTCCACTGCTTGCCTGAGGCACTGTCTTTCTCTCTGCTTTGCCAGACTTCTTAGCTGAGTTTCCTTCTCAAAGGCAGGAGCTGAGGCAATAATTTCACTAGAGGGCTGGGGAAAAAGGTGGAGATCACATCAGTCAGAGTAATGCTGGTCTCTAGATTCCTTTGGTGGTCTAGATTGAAGAAGCCTGTGTACAGAGGACGTCCCTACATCCTCAGGCAGCAATCTTGTACTCCTCCCAAGTGGTCCAGTGATAGGACAAGGGGCAATGGCTGCAAGCTGGAGCACAGCAGGTTCCACCTAAATGTAAAGAAGACCTTTTTCACCATGAGGGTGGCCAAACACTGGAATGGGCTGCCCAGAGATGTTGTGGAGTCTTCTATAGAGACAATCAAAACCCACCTGGATGTGTTCCTGTGTGACCTACACTAGGTGATCCTGCTCTGGCAAAGGGGCTGGACTGGATGATCTTTCGAGGTCACTACCAATCCCTAATGGTCTGTGGCTGTGTGATTCTGTGATACATGTGTGCTCTGGCTCATTCTCATTGTCCCTCTGACCTAGAGGAATCTATGTCTAAGGAGGAGTGGAGAACATAGCTAAAATATTACGTGCAGCCCACGTTGCATACTTTCCTGTGGCACTAGAGCTACGTGATTTATGACTGAAACATTGACTGTTGCAGTACAGGACAATTACAGGAAAGTTAGTAAGGCAGCAGCGTACTGTCTTGTAGGAATATGAAATTCCTTCCTTCTTCCTGATTTCAGACCTGAAAAGTGGTGAACTCCCCCACCTCTCCCTTTCAAAAGATAACCAAAACCTTGCAAAATCAGATCTTGAGATGTTCCTGTCTGGACAAAGAAGTGCTGTCATCAGTGACCATCTACAGCCACCTCAGGACATGCAGAGAGCTTCTACAACGCCTCAGGTACTTGGCATGCCCAGAAATCCTGCTGCAACAATTAGGTCATGTGTGCATTAATGTGTTACCAAAATCTGTGAGGTTACAATACAATATAATACAATACAATACAATGCACCAGGTTGAAAGGGACCTTCAATATCATCACGTCCAACCCATCAACTAATCCAACCCACCTAAACAACTAAACCATGGCACCAAGCACCCCATCAAGTCTCCTCCTGAACACCTCCAATGAAGGTGACTCCACCACCTCCCTGGGCAGCCCATTCCAATGGGCAATCACTCTCTCTGTATAGAACTTCTTCCTAACATCCAGCCTAAACCTGCCCTGGTGCAGCCTGAGACTGTGTCCTCTTGTTGTGGTACTGGCTGCCTGGGAGAAGAGACCAATCCCCACCTGGCTACAACCTCCCTTCAGGTAGTGGTAGAGAGCAAGAATACAATACAATACAATACAATACACCAGGTTGGAAGAGACCTTCAAGATCATCGCGTCCAACCCATCAAACAATCCAACCCACCCAACAACTAGACCATACAGCCAAGCACCCCATCAAGTCTTCTCCTGAACACCTCCAATGAAGGTGACTCCACCACCTCCATGGGCAGCCCATTCCAATGGGCAATCACTCTCTCCGTGTAGAACTTCTTCCTAACATCCAGCCTAAACCTGCCCTGGTGCAGCCTGAGACTGTGTCCTCTTGTTCTGGTGCTGGCTGCCTGGGAGAAGAGGCCAACCTCCGCCTGGCTACAACCTCCCTTCAGGTAGTTGTAGAGAGCAATAAGGTCACCCCTCAGTCTCCTCCTCTCCAGGCTAAGCAACCCCAGCTCCCTCAGCCTTTCCTCATAGGGCTTGTGTTCCAAACCCCTCACCAACTTTGTTGCCCTTCTCTGGACACGTTCCAGCAAGTCAACATCCTTGCTAAACTGAGGGGCCCAGAACTGGACACAGGACTCGAGGTGCAGCCTAACCAGTGCAGTGTACAGGGGCAGAATGACCTCCCTGCTCCTGCTGGCCACACTGTACTTGATGCAGGCCAGGATGCCATTGGCCCTCTTGGCTGCCTGGGCACACTGCAGGCTCATGTTCAGCCTACAATCAACCAATCTTTCTGTGCACGGAGCTAGGTGTTGATATTTGAACACTCACACAATGCTCCGTTTGGGCAAGGACTATTTGTTTTCACTCAGCATATGCACAATGTTTAGCAAAAAAAAATGATGTCTGCAATATTAGTTCTAACACAAACATTTTTTACAAATGTGGGAGGGTTTTTTTATTTGTTGTTGGCTTTGCTTGGTTTCTTTTGTTTGTTTGGTTGGTTGGTTTGGGGTTTGTTTTTCCTGCAAGCAGGTGTCATTTGGATCAAAACACTACTTTAAATAGAAGTAGGATTTTTAGGAGACTATTAGGATCTTCAGCTCTGCAGTCCTGTACTACAGAGGTGACTGAATTTCGACAAGTGGTTCCTGCCTCAAGCCTGTCATTTCTAGCAGACATACAATATTTCATTTAGAAAGACACCTGGCCTGGTTTTGACAATTTTGACTCAAGTCAGAAAATCCCACTATAGGCAAATTTTGTTCCACAGGCTGTTCATTACCTTCTCCAGAGAAAGAAAAGAAAGAGAGGGAGGGAGAGAGGGAGGCAGGAAGGATGGAAGGAGGGAAGGCAGGAAGGAAGGGAAGGAAGGAAGGGAAGGAAGGCAGGCAGGAAGGAAGGCAGGAAGGCAAGAAGGCAGGAGAAGAGAAGAAACCCCACCACATTTCCATCTCAAACTTACCTTTCTCTAGTTTCAACCAAGTAATTTTATAAAAGAGTATCATGTCACATTGCCCTTTCCTCCTCAGTAGTTTTTGCTCTTTTCCCTGTCCCCATGACTGAACAGGTCCTCTTGTCTTCAGGTTTACCTTCCTGGGATCAGTGGGGCACAACAGGAAGAAGACTGCTTGTGTTTTATGCTTCGCAGGATAAGGCAGTAGAAACAGACTAACTTGAAGATCGTCTGCAACAGTAACAAGTCAGGGATATTTTGTCTCCCAGGGCTTTAATAAACTGGCCCTCTGAGTGTCCTGTACATTTAATAAAGAGGCCCAAACAATGACTCATCCCAGCTAGCTCAAACATCTCCCCTGAGCAATGACTCACCTCATGATGGTACCTCTCTTGCTCCACTGACTGCAGCCACCGCCTAAAGGGCTGGCATAGATTACAAACCAAAGGTTTGCATCCTTAGGAGCTGAACTCTGCTTTCAGTGAAGATCCTTTCTAGAAGGAAGAAACTACTAGCTGACAACAAAATGTGTCTTTGTATGCCCAAAATTTATTATCTGGAATAAAAGCCAGTTTACAGTACAGTCCTGTTTGCATTCCCAAGTTGAAATCTTGACCCTGAAGACCATAAAGGATAGACATTGCCAATTTTTTTTAATAAAGGAAGCACAGAGACTCTGAGAGACAGACATCCAGGAACTGTGGTTTTAAGGAGAATGCTGAGATTGTGACATTGGGGATAGAGTCTCCGGAATCGGCACCAACCAACATTAATTCAGGAGAATATGTGGTATTTTAGTATGATTTTGGCCAGAACTCTTAAAAGTTTCTGTAAAATCCTTCTGGATTTGTGTCTCTTCACGACACAGAGTGCCCTTGTTTTGTTTTACTTCCTAAAAGATTTATTATGCTTGTTTTTCATCAGAGAGATATGTGAAGTTTAACTTTCCCTAGTTTTGTTGGCTGACAATCTCACCTCTTTTATCTTGGCTCTTTGGAGAAAAGTGGTTCACCTCATCATGCTGTAACATTTGCAACCATAGATCAACTTCAGCTGAATACAACAGGAGACTGAGAGATCAACAATATTTACATCCTTCAACTTAATGACTATAAGAGAGGCCCAAATAAGCACCCAGTGGAGGGAATATCCACAGGGAGAGAGCAGTACAGGGGTCAAAAGCCTGTTTGGGGAAGGTGCATGAAGGGCAGACTGCTCCAGTCCCACTGCTCACCATGCTTCTTGTTCAGTGTTATTAATGCCATTGTTGCACAGAGATTATTACGCTGTGAAACTCTTCTCCCACTTGCAAATATAAAGTCCTTTTTCTTTTCCAGTTGTGATCATATCATATCTCTTGCAGTTACAGCCACTGGAAGAGAAAAAGCCACATGTTAGAGAAAAAGAAGGAAAAGGCACATATTGTTGAATGGCTTTAGGTTTTCCTTTATTCTCATCAGCTGCATTCCTCAGAAATGGAAATATACACCATCAGCCCCACCATCTACCCATAGACTACTAGTAGTGTACTACGCAGAGTTTGGGAATCTCTGTGGTGCAGGTCTTCTTGGAGTCTGCAGCAGTTTGGCTCAAAGATTATAAAGATTTGGTTTCACAAAAGCTTCACTAGAATGTCCCCATTTGCTCCAAATTGCCAGGGTAGACCAGGAAGTGATACTTAGCACACACTTCAGCAAGACCAGCTAGTACACGGTAAAGCACCACTTGCCTTATCTGCACTGGAACAAGTCGATCTGACTACACTAACTATTCTAACAAAAATAGTTCAGACTTATCTCAGAATGTGCAGGGGCAACTCTCTCGCACACTGGAATGGAAGGACACCGGGGCTGAAACTTTGACAGTGATTTAATCTCACACCCACATTTCACAAGGTTGCAGTTTAAGAGCGAATAAGCAAAACCAGATGATTTTTAACAGTTCCTTGAAAAGTAGCTTCCCAATTTGTTCAACTTCTGATCCTCATTTAATGGGCTGTCCTGCTTTTATTTTTTTTTTAATTTATTAATTTATTTTTTTATTTAGCACTCCAGTGGCAATGTAGTCTGCTGTGAAAGATAAGACCTATGCTAGCAATGCAAACAAGCAGCAAAGAAATAGCTTTGACTACAATTTGGAAGTCGTCTTCATATATCACACACAAGGACCACACAAAAAAAAAAAAAAAAAAAAAAAAAAAAAAAAAAAAAAAAAAAAAAGAAACCCACAACATCTTGAATACAGAATTTTTATATCATCCAATGAACAGGGGAAAAGCCTGCTTATGGTTTAAAAGCTCTCTGTGCTATTGAAAGTACTGCAAAAGGTTCCTCAAGAAGCCATGCTGCAGGCAGAGGCTCAGTGGCCTCACCTGCAAAAAGCCTTCAAACCTCTGTAGATCTTTGTGCCCACTGTTCATACTGACAGATCTAATGCTGCCCCAAAAGAGTGAAGGTTAACAGAACCTCTGGAAATACAGTGTCCCAGGCAAAATTTCTGTCTATGGGGCTGTTCTTGGGAAGACAATGATCCTCTCTGTCTCTTCAGTAGCACCTCTGTACAGTGGAGGTATTGCTGCTCTGATGGGTGAGGGGTTTGCAGTTTAATTAACTTGTAAGGTCTTAGAAAACGTTTTCAGTCTGTGACCTACAGCCTCCTGCTACCTTTACCAACAAAGGTTAAGGAAAACCAGTTTGCAGATGCTATGCACCAGTCTCTGCATATGGATATCCTAAAGCGGGCAATACTTTCCATAGGAAATTTGTAGGGGTCCACAAATCAGAAAAGACTAGGAAAAGTGGCTTAGATCTCATCTGTTCAGATGAAAGGAACTGCTGAAGACTGAAGTGTAGGTGTGTATTAATATATCACGATATTGCAACTAAAGAGCATTATACAGCAGCACAACGTTGTAACATAGCTCTATCCATTTAGTCTCATAGGGGCATAGCAATAAAGATGGAAGAAAATCAAGCCAGACCAGGTTGTTTATTTTAGGCTTCTGAAAAATTCTTTATCTGCAATAAGTGGTGGTTAATAATTGTTTTAACAATTACACCTTCAGAATTTTTAAGCAGAGTTGGAAAACAACTCCACACACAGACTTGACGAGCAACAGCTGCATACGAGGGAGGAATCACTGAAGTCATGTCGAGCATCTTAAGATGAATACATGTATTAGAAAATATTGCATAGGTGTAATGCAGCCCCCGAGTGTAAAACTCTCCCTCCTTTTCTCTTTCCCATTCCCTCTCTCTTTCACTCACAGTCTTTCCCCACCTTTGCTAAAACTAAAAATAAATCTGCTTGTTGCTAGGCCTATGTAAAAGAAGGGGAAAAAAAGAAATTATGAGGTGTAGCACAAGAGAATGAGTGCATTTTGGGAGAGGGAGATAATAGGATTTTTTTTATATATATATCAGCAAAAAATATTGGAGGTAGATATCTGTGCAGTTGCTGAGCTTTTGTGTTCTGGGGCTAGGAGACATGAATATTATTAAGGGATCAGTCGCAAAGTGCATCAATCTGGCATGTACTAGAGCCAGATATCTATTTGCCAGGAACTGGAAAAAAAAAACCCCTAACTCTCAGCAGGCTCACAGTTGAAGAATGGTGGACATTGCTTTGATTCAAGAAAGCCCTGGCACAGATATCTTCCTGGATGTGGATAACATAATGGACTTTGGGGAACATATTAAGTCACCCCCCTGTGACTTGGTAGCAGCTCTGGATGTGAATTATACAACTCTGGATTGATATGTTAAGGATTTAACAATTTCTGTCTGCAGCATTTCCAGCCTCTGAGTAAAGAGTTTGGTTATTTTTATGATGATGATGATGATTATATTTTAGTTGGGTTTGATGGCCATTTATGCTAAGCTACGTCATTCTTTTTCAAAAAGCCTGCAAACAAAAGAAAGTGCAAATTAAAAAGGGGTGGGGAGGGCGACTGTGAGTGAGCATGTGATGCACTGCATTCAATGTTCTTCTAGAACAAAGTCACACTCGAAGGCCTGCCTCCTTTATTTATACTGTTTGTTTATAAGATCCAGGAATGCTTGTTTTCAGCGTGGAATACTTTTGTGCAGTGGCTTCAAATGAAAATATGTATTCACTAAACCCAGGAAATCAGCTGGGAGCTCACCACCGCACCGAGAGGCCCACTGAGACTCTCAGCAACCCAGCACCCAAGAGCTCATTAGAGATTCACAAGGAGCAAACTTCTTGATTGGCATTGCACTGACTGAGTTTGGGGAGGTTTTCCTGGAAGTCAGCTGAAAAATACAGGTGTATGCAACTAATATGCCTTCTTTTTAAACACCTGCCATCAGCTGGGTACTGATGCTGAATGGCAGGGGGTGGCAGCTAGGGTGAGTGAAGACATTTGAGGCTTTTCCGGGCCCTGTTTGGTTTTAGTATCGGAATTGTTTTCTTGATGACAAGACTTGGATTTGTTTTCCTGAGTTTGATCACATGTGGTTTAATTTCATTATGATTATTTTTTAATTTTAATTTTTATTTCCTTATAAAACTGCTTTTATTCTTACTGGCTTGATATGCACAAAGCAATATAAGGATACATTACTCTCTGTAGTCTTTTTGTGTACATAAAAAATAATTCAATATACAGAAAATAGAATGAATCATTACAGGCTCCACATGCTGTGCATGATGTGGCAACTGTGGATAGCCTTTGCCTTCTATCCCTGAGTTCATGGGCCACTATGTCTTATTTCATTCCATGTTAACCATCTCTTAGTCATAACTGCATAACATATGAAAAATACACTGGGGGCATGTTTATGTCACAAAGCAGCATTTGTATTGATATATTTTAAACCCAAACCCTGTAAAATATTGAGATATTTTAAACCCTGCGTCCTCTTTTCCAGGAACAAACAGCTAGGCTGCCTGTAGGAGCACTGGGAACTGAAGGCTTGTAGTTGGCATGACAGTTTGAGCACTGGAACAGGTTGCCCAGAGGGGTGCTTGCTTGAGGCCCCACTCCTGGAAATACTCAAGGTGAGGCTCGATGCAGCCTGAGCTAGTTGAGGATGTCCCAGTTTAATGCAGGGGGGTTGGGCCAGATGACTTTAGGGTCCCTTCCAACCTGGGTGATTCTATGATTCTATGCTTCTATCTCCCAAATAGATTGCCCATCCATGTTCCACTGGCCACTAGATTTCAGAAGCTGTATTTTATAGAAACAGTCAAAGCAGCTCGCTTTACAGATGACTTTCAGAAAGAGATGACTGAGGTCCTGGGAAAAGCACTTGAAGATATGGAAGTGACAATAGATGCTTTTGTTGAAAAGCCATTCTTTTTACCTCATGTTTTTGAGGGAAAGAAGTAGGACTGGAATTATGGGTATCTTGGGATTTTGCATTTAAGGCTGCTCAGGTTCCAGACAGGTGTGATTTCCCTGTGATAACTTCCCATCAGGATCAGTGGAAAACCACTATGATAGGCAAGACAGTAATTAAGAGATTTATTCTACATGATTGCACGTGTATCAGTAAAGGGCTCAAAATGACATCACGAGCAATTGCAGTTATAACACACAGCCTATGAGCACTGTGACTCAGCTCAAAAATAGTACTGGACAAGCAACTTCCATCATGCACCCCTGGCTGCAATTGTTGGCTGAAAAATATCAGAGAATGTTTCACTTTAAAGCAGTTACTCCACCTCCTCTTCCTTCTGGAGCACCTGGTCTGTGGGGATGTAAGCACCAGGAGGGATGTAATGGCCTTTTATAAGAATTCTTCAAGATTTCCAGGACTAATGCCCATAATTTACATGAAGGGAAAAAAAGAAGTATAATGCATGCTCATGAATTCTGTCAGGAATGAGTAAATGTGTTAGCAGCTGAAAGAAACTACCTGGCATTTTAAAAAGCAGCAGTTTTCTATCTTGCTCTGTCACAGGGTCACCAAAAGTCAGAATTGGAAAGATCTTATCCAAGTAGATTTTCCCCAGCATCCTGGAGCTGCGTGGGCTGAGAGGGATGGTTAGCAAGTTGGATAATCCTGCCCTCCACACATTATGCAGGCAGGGAGAAGGGCAAGCACTCCGGGGCGGGGGGGGGGGGCACTGCCGGGCAGCCTTTGTGGAGGTGGCTTTGCTGGTAATAAGGACGAATTGGAGAATAAAGTGCAGCACCTGTAATGCTGGTTCTTTCAAACCATTATGTCTAAGCATTCTTCTCAGCCTTCTAAAAAACATACCATTAACGTTTAAGCCAAACAACGCCATCCAGCACAATATGTGTGGGGAATACAGCCACATATGCTCGCATTTGTCCTTTTTTTCCTCTCTTTTTTTTCCCCCTTTTTCCTTTCTATTTTGGTGGATAATTCCTTTTTTTTTTTTTTTTTTTTTTTTTTTTTTTGTTTAAATTTGATTTAAGAACATGTGACAGAAGGGCCAATCGTTAGAATGAAGGAACAAGTCCTGCAAACCTTCACACATGTGATTTTAATAGGTGTAGATATGTGAATAAGGATTAGTAACACTTAGCCCTCGCTTAGCATTATGTGTGGGCTCAAGTTATGTTCTCGCTGTGAATTGGCAATGAGACGCAAAGCCTTTTGCCTCCAGGGCCGTGGTTCAAATGCAGCCTGGGTCATTGGTGACTCTGCACAAAACGAGGGGGCTGTTTCAGTCCAATTTCACCCTCTCCATTAAAAGACAGCAGAGAATTCAAGGTCAGAGCCATCTCAGAGTCTCTCATCTTATTATGAATTGCTATTTTTGACTTACTATGCTATACCATAGAGCCTGAAGAGTGCGGAGCGTGGGGCCCATTACTTTCATTACTATGAAAACACATACAGCTTTACTTACTTTCAAACAAGAGATGGGGCAGACCCTGAGTGGAAGAGAGAGGCAGGCACAAAGAAGTCAAGTGGCTTGCCCAGAGGACAGTAGCAATGCCCGGAGTAGAGCTCACCTTTTCTCACCAGCAGACCACATTGCTTCCTCCTTCACCAGCAGCTGCAGGTAAAACAGTGATGGGAAACTTGCCCTTGGACCATTGCTTTCCAGCAGGTAGCCTGCATGACTGTCATACCTGCATGATATCTTTTTTTTCTGTAAGGTGGGGATAATATAAAACAAAGTGTATGACAGATGAAATGCATTAGCCCAAACAATATTAATGGATGATAATGTATACGGGAGATCATTTTATCACACTATTTACATGTAAGTTTGTTGGGTGTATTATCTTTGACACAGTGGAAGATTCATAGATCAAGAGAATCGGTGTAACCCAATTTCTTATGTTTTGTTGGATCTCCGAACAAAAGTGGAGGCATTTTGAGTATACATTAAGCAAATGCCGCACGAGAACTTCCCCCACGACACCTGGCACCCACTTTTATGGCTTCTTTTGTCAGATTGTTTCTTCTATTCAAAGATTAATTTTCCCACTTGCTGAATTTGTTAAATCTTCGAACATTTCAGCCAACGATGAGGTTTTCAGATCTGAGTTTTCTCAGGATTAAACACTTCTGTAGCATAACAAACCCCACTGCTCAGTCAATACAGACAGACGGGGCTGAAATCTAACATTTGCCAAACAAACAAACAAAAAAAGGTTGAGGTGGGGTTTTTTTGTGTGTGGAGAAAAGTCCAAAATTCTATGTGTCCTGAGTTTGAAACATGCCAGCTGTAACTAAATGGGTTAATCACACAGAAACATTCAGGTTGGAAAAGACCCTCAGGATCACCGAGTCCAACCAATAACTCTACCCTACAAGGTTCACCCCTAAACCGTATCCCCAAGCACCACATCCAAACCACCTTTAAACACATCCAGGCATGGTGACTCCAACCACCTTCCTGAGCAGCTCATTCCAGTGCCTGACCACTCTTGCTGTAAAAAAAACATTTCCTAATGTCCAGTCTAAACTTTCCCAGCTGCAGCCTGAGGCCATTCCCTCCTGTTCCATCACTAACTACCTGAGAGAAGAGACCAGCACCAACCTGTCCACAAAGTCCTTTCAGGTAGTTGTAGTTAGCAATGAGGTCTCTCCTCAGCCACCTCTTGTTCAAACTAATCATCCCTAGCTCCCCCAGCTGCTCCCCATCAGATTCATTCTTCCCCAGCTTCCCATGCAGAGCCCATGCACTTAAGAAAATAGTATTTTATCCCAACTTTAATTTTAAATAAAATATTGACTTATGGTGCATATGATTTCACATCAAGGTATACGGTTCAAATATATTCAAATACTGTTCTCTAATGCAGTGTCACAGATGTGACACCCCTTAGTATAAGAAAGGAGACAACATCCTTGCAACAATTTCTTGGAGGTAGTCCATTTGCTGTATTAGGTCAGTGCTCCGCTGTCCATAGAATGGGAATCTCCACCCAAATGCATCCCTCTGTCCATTGCAGGGCTTCTCCCTTCCACACACCTATCTATATTCTGGACTCAGCTTGTCAGTTCACGCCATTTTTATTAGCCACTTCCCTTGGCAAACAATAACACAAAGCAAACTTCTTTGGGACTTTTCTATGTGCTTAAATTAGAGATGAGGTGTTAGCATCCTCAAAGCATTCCAAAGCCCAGGCTGTACTGAGTGGCACAGCCGAAAATAAGCACAACTGTGGGATAAACCAAAAAGCCAGATCCAAAATCCCACCAGTGAGGCACACAATGATCTGGATTAAACCCAAGCTTTGTACTGTGCGCCTACTACAAACTCCTGCAAGCTGACTCTTGGTTGGCCAGACTTGATGACATCCCAAAACCCACTACTCAAATACTTTTGCTAAGTTTTGTAATGTCCTTTCCCAGTATATTGGGATTTTGGTCATTTTTAACCTGGAAGCAGGACTGTACTGGAATATACCTAGCAAGGTTTTGTTCCTTTGAGACTTCCATCCCAGTCTGGAAAATCCCAAGCCCTCACATAGGCTGGCTAGACTCTGCCTGTTCTTAGAGGGTGATGAGGAGAGCACTGGAGTGGAAAAGGGAGGATGAGTGGGGCTGGTGCCCAACATGGCAGCGGGAAGAAAGGCTGCTCTTCTGACTTGGCTCAGCCTCAGGAGCACAGATGAGCCTACACACTGTTAGGGACAAGCCTCAACACTTCTTTAAGTCCACTCATTTTAAACATCCCAAACTTTAAAAAAAAGTAAAATAAAGCCCAGACAAATGAACAAAAGGGCAAGGCACGTGCTGAAAGAAAATGAAGGCAATAAAGGATTTTTTAAAGCTATGTCTTTGTTACATTTATTTCTCCTCAACAAAGCGATATTTCTTGATCCTCAGGATCCCCCTTCCTTAATGAGCTACAACATCAGATTATGAAGAACATTTTTTAATGAGAATTCAGGGACACTTCTGGGTTGGTTGAGAAATATGAAAGTATTTAACCTCAGTTCAATGGACTGCCCTTTATTAACATTTTTCTTCTAGTGCCACTCACATAACTGCCCTTTCACAAGCCCCATCTCAACCATTTGATACTTATAACTTGGTTTTAGCCAGAAGGTGCATTACAGAATACAAATCAATCACTGGCTTTATTTCTTGTGACTACAAGATTTCATAGACTGTGTCTTTGTAGCAAAAGCTACCACTAAGAAAATAGGGCTCAGTGATTAAAGTGTGGCCATTTGCCTCGCCATTCAGCAGCAAAAAGCTAGCAGAAGAGTTCAGAAGACCATTCAGTAAGCGATACGACATCAACAGTGGAGCACGCCTCAGCTCATGTGTAAACAACGCTGCTACCTTGTCAAAGATTAAACATGTCTTCAGGGAACAGAAATGGTGCCACGCTAGCACCTTAGCAATACAGGACAAGCAGCAGGACACTTGGCTTACCCATTAGTTTCTCACAAACCTAGCCAGGAAATGTCCTCCCAGAAACACGAGGCCATCCGCGGCTTGGTTTCCTTTCCATCGGTTGCTCCGGTAAGCCGACAGTCCACCACCTATAGCCGGTTTTAGCAGTGCTCTTGCCGTGTGGACACTGGCCCATTAGGAAATGGATTGAAGCCACCCATGCACTTTAAACATGCCATGTCTAAGCTCCAAGTGTTAATTATAGTTAATCACACTGAGTCTGGCCTTGCCTGAAATCTCGCAGGAGCTGTACCTGTGCTACCCATTGTGACCTTCGAGTTGATCTGTCTTGCCTCTCAATATGTAATATTTCTGGTACACCTTCTTTATACATTACACAGAGGAAGCAGGCCCACAGCTAGAAGAGTGGGTAGCAAAGCTAATTATGTTTTAACTAAGGAAATTAAGGTGAACCTTGGGTGAAAAGCTAATGGGGTTTTGTTATTCATGTAGTACAGCAGAGACTTATTCCAGAGACTCACGCTGAGCCAAGTGTATTAAGCTGGATTCCTGTCTGTTGGAAAAGGAAGAACAGATCCCAGGTGCACCTGCCAGCCCATGTTTTGAAGAGCTGGCACTTCAAGACCATCACACAAAGTTTAGACCAGAACTTTGGACAGTAGGACACAAATTCTCAGGCACAGTGATGAGAAAGTCAGTGACCCATGGGACATGTGCTAAAATCTGTCCCTCAGCCATGGGACACAGAAGAACTCTATAAAGAAAAGGCTTTTCTTGCAGGACTCTTCCCTTGCCAATCTCCTGATGCCAACATTCATTAACATCCCAGTGCAGACACACTGTACCTGGTACATTTGGATGCACAGCCAGTGCTCACCCTGCTTGAGCACACTCAAAATCAGCCAAGGAAAAAAAAAGGGCAAATAATGCCCATTAGGAGACACAATGTAAGAGTTACAGATTCCCATAGAGCAGCACCAAGTTTTGGAGTCGAATCCTTGTGTTTGTATCTCACTTCTCATTTTACAGACATCAGCACAGACGGATTTGCAACACTTGGCAGGGCAGAAGTCAGTGGATTCCTGAACTCCTTGATGTGAGTGTGAGTTTTGCTGCTGACATTTGTGGAGCCCAGATTTCATTCCATTTAAGTACCGGTTTAACTGAGGTTCATAATGCAACACACTTGCAAATAAAGGCAGTGCCTTAGCCTCCCTTTTTCTAGTGACACATCCCATGGTCTCAAAGTATTATGTCAGGAACACAAGATTTAGGTCTCACAGACTTGAGCAAATGCTGTGGGAACAAATGCAGCAATAAGCATAGTTTGGGAGAAACACAAAACGGGTTAACAATAGCTGGTTTATCAAAGACGACCATCTGGAGGCATGCACGAATATCAGCTATTAGAGCTGGAGGTAATCTTGCAGTCTTGAATGAGTAGAATGCTCTACTAAGAGAAATTTTAGTATAATGAATCTGGATTTTTAAAATTTGTTTGTTTATTCTGTTGTGTTCAGCTACCCATCTGAACATACACACAGTTTTTCGTGGGTGTGCTAATTGCTGCCCAGGTCTTTTGCCTGAACCTTAGTAGTATACAGTGGATTCACACACATGCACCCACAAACCATGGCAAACCTCGCAAAGCTTGAAGCAAGTATGTCAAGGAAGAAATTGGCCTCACCCCTTCCATCCAATCTTCCACTGCTATGTCTCAAATGATACAAAAATAGAAACAGAAGCTCTGGTTCTTAGAGCCAGCAGAATGCTTCACACAAACAGTTTCAAGAAATTTTAAGAGCTGTCTCATTTCAGCAGCAAAACAAAAAGGATGGCTTGTTTTATCCATTCATGTATGACATCATTTTACAGCTTATAACTAGCAGCATGCAGACTTTAGTAGGGCCATGAGGAGTTGTTCATTACCACTGTTTAATGCATCACAACTTGGCAAAATCTGTTTGTCCAGGTCTTCTTAGCCTGGGAGTTCAGATTCCCCTAGAAGCACCTTACCGAGGCAGCCAGTTTACCTCTTCCAGTACATCAGCTCTTCCTTTCTACAAAGAGTGTTACAGGGGAATGATTACATAGAGGAAGGTTTTTCAGCTAAGAAAAGAGCTGGTGGAAGAGGGTTGTGTTCCAGTGGAATATTAAGTAAAGAATGGCACAGAGAAAGTTCATAACAAACTGCTTTTTCATTTGCTGCCCCTAGCGCTTGCATGAGACAATAAAAAAAAGTAACATGTTCACAACAAACAGCAAATGTTTGGTGGTACTCCTCCACAGACTGGATTAAGTTGTGAAGCTCTTTGCCACAGGATTTTGTGATTGACAGAAGTTTACACAGGATAAAAAAAAAAAAAAAAAAAAAAAAAAAAAAAAAAAAAAAAGAGAGAGAGAGAGTAGATAAAATAATAAAATTAAAAGCATTTTAAAATTCATGTACTAGTAAATATCAGTTTATCACTTCTGGCTTGGGAAGACCTGAGCTACCAGTTGCTGGAAGCTGAGTGAATAAACTTGGCATATATAAATGCTACAGCACAGTTCTTGTGCCCTTATCTGGGCACCTGTTAGAGCAAGAACTCAGACCTTTGGCCTGACCCTGCTATGCTGCTCTCACGTTTGCATCTCTGCCTTGTTTGTGCTTATCTATAGGCTGCTAGCAAACTTCTGTACAGCTTCCCCCAAAATGGCTTTTAAGAGCTTTAAAGCATCATGAACTTTTACCTAGCAATTTGTGCAGGTTTTCTGAACTTTAGAAGAAGCTATAAGTTATGACATTTGCTGAGGAACACAGTCCATAAAGGAACAGAATCAAGCAAGCCTCATGAGTGTGTGTGTGTGTGTGTGTGTGTGAGAGAGAGAGAGAGAGAGGGAGAGAAAAAATGTGCATGTAAAGTAACTTTGTGCATAAACCAGATATTTTCCATGGCATATGTTGATGAATTGAATTCCATTAATTTATAAACTGTATTCGGAGCTGGTAGAATTTTGTAGTGTTTCATGGCCAAATTCTGCAAAAAAGGACTGGGAAAAATCTGTTCCAATTTATTTTACACTCTGCAGTGATTTTCTAACTGTGTGAATTATTATATTTCGATCTGTATATAGAGCACTGAGCACTTTGGCCCCAGCCCAGCAAAGCAGTTAAAGGAAATGTCCTGCTGAATTCACAAAGACTGTTTGCGTTTTTAAAGTTAAGCATGTGCTTAAGGGCTTTGCTAGATCATAACCAAAGATCTCAGGGGCAGTTGGCAAGACTGAAACCACAGAGAATAGAAGAGGAAAACAGCAAGAAAGATGTCAATAGATATATTGACATGAATTTGGAATCG
The DNA here is from genome assembly GCA_033816785.1 of Picus viridis. NCBI lineage: Eukaryota > Metazoa > Chordata > Aves > Piciformes > Picidae > Picus > Picus viridis. Next base: position 7,250,167 of record CM066586.1, read on the forward strand.
TGCTTAGCATTTGAGCACATTAAGAAAAGAGAGATCTAAAAAGCCCAAGAACTGTGTTTGAGAAGAATATGTTGACTTAAAAAAAAAAAATATAATAATAATAATCTGGCTTTCTAACAGCCATGAATCAAACACCGACTTTCAAAGGAGAAAATCGTTGCGGCGTACGTTACACTGCTCTCCTCATATTATTTTGCTACATGTAAAGATACAACAGTTTGTAGAACATAAAATGTTAACCTCATTCTGGTTCTAAAGCCCCCACACATCACACTGTCTAGCAAATACTCAGCACTGGTTAGGCCACACCTTGAGTACTGTGTCCAGTTCTGGGCCACTCGCTTCAAGAATGATGTTGAGTTGCTGGAATGTGTCCAGAGAAGGGCAACAAGCTGGGGAGGGGTTTGGAGCACATGCCCTGTGAGGATAGGCTGAGGGAGCTGGGGTTGCTTAGCCTGGAGAAGAGGAGGCTCAGGGGAGACCTTCTTGCTCTCTACAACTACCTGAAGGGAGGTTGTAGACAGGTGGGGGCTGGTCTCTGCTCCCAGGCACCCAGCACCAGAACAAGAGGACACAGTCTCAAGCTGCACCAGGGGAGGTTTAGGCTGGAGGTTAGGAAGAAGTTCTTCCCAGAAAGAGAGATTGCCCATTGGAATGTGCTGCCCGGGAGGTGGTGGAGTCACCATCACTGGGGGTGTTTAGGAAGAGACTGGAGGAGGCTCTAGGTGCCGTGGTTTAGTTGATTAGATGGTCTTGGGTTGGACTTGAGGATCTCAAAGGTCTTTTCCAACCTGGTTAATTCTATTATATTCCATTCTATTACAAATGAGCACCTGTGGAGATACTCCAACTGCCCTGTCTCAGAGCAGAGTCAGCTACACCAGGTTGCCCAGGGGTTGGTTGTTCCCAGAGATGAAGATCACAGAACGTTAGAGGTTGGAAGGGACTTCCAGAGATCACCGAGTCCAACCCCCCTGCCAAAGCAGGATCACTTAGGGTAGTCCGCACAGGAATGCATCCAGGTGGGGTTTGAAAGTCTCCAGAGAAGGAGATTCTGCAAGCTCCCTGGGCAGCCTGTTCCAGAGCTCCATCACCCTCACTGTAAAGAAGTTTCTCCTCATGTTGAGGTGAAACCTTCCATGTTCAAGTTTGTATCCATTGTTTCTTGTCTTATTCCTGTACACCACTGAAAAGAGATTGGCCCCCTCCACTTGACACCCACCCCTCAGATATTTATAGATATTGATCAGATGCCACAATCTGCCCTCACTACTTGTTCCACCATCTGACCACCCTCACAAAGAGCTCAGTATCTTCTAACAGTGCTATGAAGCTGTTGTCAGTAGCCTCATAAATGATTGCACCTTCTTCCTATGCACGTGCTCTGCTTTACAGCAACAACAACAACTTAGGACCTTAAGACTTCAAAAGGATTAGCCACAGAAATGAAAACCAGACATAAGCTTAAGTGCTTTCAGGACTTAATTTGGCAGGTCCAATTAAGCTGGTCAAAGTTGTAATGTAAATGGAAAAAAATGTCAAGCAACATAATACTGTAGGACTCACAAATTCATTAGAGAGACACAGCATCGTGGAATTGTCAGGGTTGGAAGGGACCTCAAGGATCACCTAGTTCCAACCCCCTGCCATGGGCAGAGGCACCTCATGCAGATTCGCTCCTGCTCCCCACTTCCCACCCTGAAATTTAAGGGATTACAGTTCTTAACCCTCTGGCAGGTCTGAATAAAAATTCCCATTTTTGGATGTGACATTTGAGGGCTTTCAAGGACTCGCTCTCATTCTGGCTTCCTCAAGTTTAAGTACAATTTCTCACTGATTTCCATGAGAGACATCATTTCACCCAGCTTTTCAAAAGTACAAAGCTCCAATGCTAGTGAATGGTAGAGGGATAAGATTGATCTCTTGGTGAACAGTGAGACGTGTGAAGGCAAATGTACACGAGAAAGTGATTTATCTCTGGCTTTACGATGATTACAGATAGCATTTGGGTACGTGCAGTATGTTCAGTAACTCAGCATCTACATGTGCAATATGTGTTTTTTTCACTGAGTCATTTATCTTCCAAAACTGTTTTGCCTTTTATTTTATCCCCCCCAAGAGTCAGCAGCTCACAGTGAATCCTGCAGTTTGTGGAGCAAATTAATTTATATGTTGTGACACGAAATGTACTACATTCCTTTATGTGCCTCCTTTTATTTATGATAACACTTCACAGGAGATGAGTGAATATTCTATAATACCTTTCAAGAGGTCAATGCAGTCTTAACAATAATGTCTTCAGCCTTCACAGGCTAGTAAATCTTTGCTGAGGGGCGAGGTGGCTGGGGTTTGTATGCTCATCATGACCTGTGTGGATTAACGGAGTGCAAAGGTTCCAGTGAATGTGTATGTACAAACATACATCTACAGCGACCTCCGGGGCATGCTTAAGCTCATCTGTTTCCCTCAAGGATTTGAAAAGATGGGGAGGAGGATTAAGAGAGTGGTAAATGGATAGGGGAAAAAAAAAAAAAAAAAGAAGAAAAAAAAGAGGACTCTTAACTTCTAATTTGCTAGTCCTGTTAGTAAGAGAAATTGCCTTCTTTCTTATTTCAAAGTTAGCAAGAAGTTGCTGTGGGGCATTTGCATCATTTGCTAAAATAAGGCAACTAGAAAGTGAAAGGCAGAATGGTTGGTTTGGTTCTGTGCGAATTTCAAGACAGAAAACAGGTATCTGCCTTCAAGTCCACATCTACCTAAAGAAAGGGAAACTAAACAGCATCTCTGTTTTACCTAAGTGCTTACAATATGATTTTTAAAGTGTAATTACACCAACTTGACTTCACACCTTCCTCCTTTCTCTCCCAGTGCCAGCTTTTCAAAAGATGTCAAGCGCCCATACCCTATGCCATCCTTTCTGAGAAGTCCAGATGCTACCAGAGCTGCTGTGGCCATCTGTCTCAGCAGCAATGCTGGTTGACTGTGTTTTGGTGGGATCACACAGTGCAGCAGGGGAGCATGGACATTCAGTGCATGACTGAATCGACCTTAGAGGGTTTTCCTGACACCATCGGTCCTTCCTGTGCACCACATCCGCTGCATCAGGCTTGGCTATTCTTTGAAACAGCCCACTACAGGCCAGAAAACTCAACTGGCAAAAAACATGTGAGCACTTTTCCAGTGGCTGAGTGAGCTGAACTGCCTGACTGCAGAGAAGGGAGGAGGGAAAAAAAAAGGAGAGAGTAGCAAACCCCTATGTTAGAGCCACTTTCTCTTGAAGTCTTATCCTAAGAAAGAGACTCTAGGTAAGTATACCTGCAGGCAATGAAACTCCGGTCTGTTTTTCTCAAGTGCTGAACGCTTCTGCTAACTCCCATGGTGACACCTTAACAGTCAGATTCTCAAAAGGACTTAGTTTTCAGTGAGCACCCAGGGTGCTGAGGCCTTTAAAATTTCTGCTCTTTTCCTTTGCTGCCTGCTTGGGAAATGAGCTTTTTGTAAAATTCCAGCTTTACTCAATAAGTAAAGCTTCTTAGTTAACTGCACTAGCTGAGGGAAAGGCATGGATCTTTAATACACTCGGCTAGTCTTTGCTAGAGCAGTACAGGTTGATTATGAAGTGTCTCTGCACGAAGGAGGCCAGCACCTCTAATTCCCTACAAAGCTGATGCAGTGTGCAGGGCATGAAACAACCTAAGGTGGAGGGTCAGTCTCCAGACTGCAGCCAGGACATGAACCTCTCCTCTGAAAAATCATTTCTTTCTCTGTTCAAACATCAGTGCTCCAGGCTAGGCAGAGTTCTTTAAAAAATATTCTGACTTCTGATGAAAAAAAAAAAAAAGATAAAAAATTGTAAGCACCATGCTTGAACCCAAGAAAATGTAAAGACACTCTGTCCAAGGACTCCAGGAAATGATGCAACCTGCAAACCATTTACTACCTGTGTGTTTTACCCCTGGATATTGCCAAGGTGCTTAGCTCTGCTTTATGGACTCCCCATTAAACTTATCTCATTGTAAAACAGTGTTTCTTTAAGGAGGGGAAAACGTTTCAACTTTAAAAGATTTAAATCAAAATCCCTGTAAGATTTATATGCACTGGGAAGTTGCACCAGTTTGAGCTGAACAAACTGATGACCTGAAAGCGAGTACAACAATCTTTGGCGTCCTGCTCCCACTGGCAGAGTGTTGCCTGAAGAAGGCTCCACCATTCCCACCCCGTTTGAGACAGTTGGCAGACACAGAGTATACGAGGGCCATGTCCCTCGGTGCAAAACCTGGTACATTGCCACAAATCCCAGAAAAAGAAACTAGACTGAAAACTGGGGTACCCAGAGGCAAGACACAGACTATCACCTCAGTGCCTTGACATCCTCTGACAAAATCTTGACAGAAAGATGCTGCAGTGCGGTTTAGCTGAGGAAAAGGCCTCCCGTACAGGCAGCTGTGCTTCACAAGTGATGAGTCTGCCTCTGACAAGAATGGTGGGCTTTGGCATGGCTACAACCCCTGCATCCTCTCCCCTCACGCTCAGCTGCCCAGGCTCCACTCTTTCTTCTATTTGTCCCTGTGTTTTGGGAACTAAAATGAGAGAGGAGAGCCCGTAAGTGGCAGGACAGTGTTTGCAAGGAAGCTGTTGGACATAACATGAGGAGGATTGGCCTCCAGCGCTTGCTTCTTGGAGGTGATGAAGTGGTGCCATCTCTTTGCAGCCCTCTCCTCCCCACTCTGCCTCCATGCACTCCTTCTTGCTCATTAACACTTACTGACTTGGTAATGAGCACTAAAGGGCAGTTTAGAGCAGGCAAAACAGGAGTGTAGACGACAGAGGAAGAAGGAACAGGGAAGAAAAGGCACTGCTCAGCTGACCTTTTTGGCCCTAAAAAGCACTTCCTTGACAGCTCACAGCTTCCTTTGGGATGGCACTAGTTGTTTCCCAAGCAGCTCCAAGCCTAGGCAGGAAGGCTGGCTGCTACTCCAAGTCTCATGCTTGGGACCAACACCTCTATTTTCTACCTACTGGCTACATTTAGCACTGGTTACATTTAGCATATCTGGGGATAAACTACAGCAGTTGCTCTATCACCCAGTGGGACCTCTGCAGAAGTGAAGGGGAATTGGGAAAAGGAGAGGAGACCCAGGGGCTGAAATGAAAATCCATTTAATAAACCAGCAAAACTAATACCAGTGAAGTATGCAAAGTTAACACTTAGCCCAGCATATGTACGGTGGTTACGACGAAACAGGAGAGCAGTCCCTAGATGAAGGAAGGGGCATGAGACACCCCACAAAGAAACCCAAGCCATCCTCTGGAAACTTCCCCCTTGTACCGAGCATGACATTTATGTTCTGGGATACAGCTTTGAGCCAGCTCTGGTCAGCTGCCTTGGCTAATGGCCTGCAGACCATGGCAGGCCTGGGATTCTGTCCCAGAAAAAAAAAAAAAAAAAAAAAAAAAAAAAAAAAAAAGAAGAGCACACCTACCAAGTCTCTTGGTCATGGGGCTGGTTTCCCAGGCTGATGGGGATGGGTTGGTGGGAAAGGTAGTCCCCACTCAGCTGTTGCTGGTAAGCTGTGGCATCCAAGTCTCCCTGTTCCAGGGCTGAATATGTAGCCAAAAGCACTAGAAAATGCATATACACCCTCAATTTTGCATGGAACTACTCAGTGTTGTGAAATTGGCTGTTCAAAACACAATCCAAGAGTTCCATTTGCATGGCCTCAGGAGGATGTTGGCTGGGCCATAAATATCTCACAGCCTTTCCGTATGAGACCAACCTGGACATGCCGGAGCCTGCTTTGGGGGATAGGGGGATGTCTTCATTCCAGGCATTGCAAACCAGCACAGCTCCCTGCTATCTGAACTTGCTGCTTCATTCCTACTCTTAATTTGTTCCTTCCTGTAGCTGATTTGTGCCTCAATTTTCCTGCTATCTTTAATGTTAGTTCCTTGTGTTTTCTGCTACAGAACGGTGTTTAAAGACAAGTCTCTGGACTGGCATTTGCCAGTGAATATCCAAATGGGATACTCTGGCCTTTCTTCCAAGGGTCTGTGTTTGAAAAATTAGCTCATGTTATTTATTTATTTATTTATTCCATTAGGAAATCATGGATGATATTTCAACAAGCTCACAGCACTCGTGGATGAATATCTCTGTCTGGGGAAAAAAGAATGATGAAGAGGAGACTTCTGATCTCGACTTTCCATTGAGAAAGAGTCAGCAAAGATGCCTGATTAGAGCTCTTAAATGGAGAAGCAGTTCTGACCTACAGTTAAAAACATTTTTGACATGTTTCAATACAGTTACCCAAGGCTAAACTGTGTCAAGAAACTAAATGAAAAAAAGGAAATGTTAAATGGGAATGAAGGCAACTTGGAGAGCGTGACAGTGCAGAAGGCTGAGGGGACAGGTAAGCCCAGACTCTCTCCAGGCAGTGACAACCCCAGTAGCTTGATCAGGGGACAGCACACAATTAAAAACCTTCCAGTGGATCCTTTATGGGAAGTTGTGAGAGAGAGAATAGCATTTCCTGACCACACAGATTCCTGTGAACCTGTGTGGTCTTAAACTCATTTATATGGAGCACTGCAAGCAGCATAACCTGAATTAATGCTATGAGACAGAGATGAAGCCACTAATGGACAAAAGGAAGCATGAGCCTTGTGGTTCAAACACAGCGCTGGAGAGTCAGGAGACCAGAGCAATTTTACCTGATTTAGCTACTGACTCATCTTGAGAGAGTGTGAGGAATTCACTTGTACCAAAACTGTTGCAGCTTTTGGCTTGGGGTCTCCTTTTCTGAAGTCATGGCCACTTTGAACTCTCAGACCTGAGCTCCCATGTGCTGTGGCTGCCTCATCTGGAGGCAATGAGCATTCACTCATTCATGCAAGAGTAGCCCTATGAACCTCTCAGGGGAAAGGGCATAATATTATAGTTTAAATAATTTACTTTAAACCTTGGCTCAAGGGATGGCATGGCCATTAAGTAATGGCCTTTGTAATCTAGCAAGCCTTTCCTGCCCTTGACTGTGACAGATCCTGTATTTAACACTTCACCTGGCAAAGCACAGAACAATTTTCCCTCATTTACCTTAACAAGGCAAATCTTTTACTCACCACACCACAGACAGGCTGGCCACTTTGACTGAGATGGCCCTACAAGGGTTGTACAAAGGATGACTTAGGAAAAGCTTTGCTAATCCCTGCAAGTCTCCATTAGGCAATTCTGTGGTATCCAGGTAGTGCCACTGGTAGCCAGCTCGAGGCTCCTGTCTGCCCATCAGGGCTTCTCTTGCAATAAGCACAAGCTCACATAGTCATACATTAAAGGCTTAATTACAAATGAACTGTCAGCTTGTGCAAACTGGTTTTCAGGTAATGCTGTTGAGGATCATTTGGTTTCCAGGTGTGAGTTAGGTAGATTTGAATCTTAAGCTTGAAAAACAAACCAAAAAAGGCTGTATTTTTAGGGACAAGTTTGGTGCCTGTCATGTTGCTATGGCTGCCACTCAGAGCATTTGTTGACACAGGCATACAGCTTATAGAGTGGTTCATGGGATTAAAAAAGGGAAAAACCCCAAAAGCACACCCAAAACCAAAAGAAAAGAAAAAAAAAACACCAAGAAAAAAAAAAAAAAAACCACCAAAAAAAACCCCAACCCACAACTCCAAGATTGTCTTGTGGATAAAACATTCACTTTTAGAGGTAAGGAGAAATAAGATCCTGCTGGGTTCTGACCCAAAGATACGTATTGGAGGGCTTTTGGTGAAGGAGGCTTGCAGATTTTGTTGCTGAAATCAACCAAGATGACTGCAGACACCAACTCCTTATGTCATCAGGGATGGGTATAGTCTGGGATCTGGAGGGAATTTATCTACACCCTATCTGAATGCCTTTCTCCACAGCACTGAGTGCTGATTCCTGTCAGAGAGGACACTGAATGAAGCATATCCTATCTCAGGCATCATCTGGCATGGCACTGCCTATATTTTCCCTCAAGCAAAATTCCCTTTGACATCAGTAGAAGTTTGATTCCAGAAGGAGCTGAATTTCTAGCTAGTTAATCTGATTCTAGCCTTCCTACATGAAACACAAGGGACCGATGCAGTCCCTCCATCTTGGGAATCACATCTCCTCACACCATGGCTGAACTTGCCCCAAGGTCTACTGTGCAAGAGCTGAGCAAGTCTGAGCCATTTTTACAACGCTGGTGAAGTTTCATAGCCTCGAGCAGTCATTATTGCACTGGGTCATACCCCTGAGGTAAATTATTAATAATAATAATATGTTATTTTTGTTAAACCTGACATCTCCTTTCATCTCAGTCCCATGCTTATCAGGAGCTCTGCAACAACAACAACAAAAAAAAAGGGAAGTTTTATTTCCACATTTCCACCCCTTCGTCTCATCACGCCACGTCTGCTTTGGAGAGTGAAGAGTAATCTGTGGAAAGCTTTCATGCTCTCTCAAACCTACCAAAACATGCAATATTAATTGGGATTATTAATTGTATTTACTGCACTAGCAAGTCTAACCTTGTTAAAGGCCAGTGCGAAGATGTGGGATCATTTCTGTCATTTGGAACACCCTGCGTGCTACCTCCTCTCGGAAATCAAAAGGAAAATTACCTCACTTTTATTAATCATCCTTTTTCTTACAAGATTTTGCCTTTTGTTTAGCTGCACTTCACAAGGAGAAGGTGTGTTTTCCGTGCTGCTTTGAGATCTTGGCAGTTAATGGAACTCTTTGATTTTTAAATAAGAGTTATTCCTCTGAGTGTACAGTATAAACCTAACAGGCAAGGGACTGTGCCTTTAAGTTCATCAGTTTTCCCAGTGCTGTACTGGAAGGATTGGACTGAAACTTTAAACATTTCTAGCCATACCTAGCACATGTATAATTTATAAGCCACACACCGTTTGCTGTCAAATAGGCGATTGATCTGACTCGGATCTCGTTAATTATCCTCCACATACATTATACGTTAACAGATCTTCAGTATACTGTGTATCAATATTAATAAGATTATAAAACACTATTGATAATTAGGAAGAGAAAGAGACCAGGCCTTTGATTCACTCTGTTACTAACGCCCCTGCATCTCTAGATTAAAAAGAGACCACTTTTCGTTTAATAATATCAGATCAGTACATCCATCTTCTAAAATGCTTTATTAAGAGAAAGCTAAGATTTGCATCCCTATGCAAGGGGCTATTTGAAATTGATTATGGAGGCATCATTGATGTGTGAGAAATTTGTTTCTCTGTCTCGTCTAAAGGGGGGCCTAATAGGTGGGAGGGATTTAAGGTGGAGCACTGCACTCTTGGATCTTTGATCAGGAAATTTCTGGTTTTTCTTTGTCAGGCTATATTTGGGAGGCCAGATTGTCTTCTTTCAGAAGAAATTAAATGGGATGTCGTATTACTTCCTTTTAAAAATAACACCTATGCTATCACACTCCAGAAGAGACCCATAGAATTAAACAACAATATTAATCCTTAAATTATGTGGATCTAATTATTTTTTTTTTCCCATTACTTTTCATAGTTTTTCTTGGGTTTCTCTTCAGTTGGTTTTGGTTTGGTTTATTTTTCCCCCACCTTTTTTCTTGGACCTGCCTTTTGTGTTTCCATTATGCTCATTTACAAACAAGCAAATGAGAACACTGAGCTGCTAGCATGGGCTCTGAAACACTTGGTATCCAACTTGACTCAGGCAAACTTTGCTTTCCTAGAAATTGCATAATAAATGGGAGGGGAAAATCAACAAAGGGACAGATAGGCAGAGAATAAATTCAGGTTGCCATGTGACTGGTCCTCCATCAGGATGCTGGGTAGCACCATACTGGCTTAGAGACCAGCACTGCAGCCAAGCCCAGGAGCACTTTCTATCACCTCAAAAGATGATCTGACGTTCAGGCAAGAGACCTGCTTCTTATGCAAGAGACCTTAGCACCACACAAGCCCAAGTGTTGTCTTTGTTAAACTCCAGAGCATCTTTTTCCCTGGGTTGGCTTGCATAGCTCTCAGCCTCTCTCCTTGCTCCAGTGCAAGGGCTTGGCTCCCCTGGACTGGTCAGTGTCAGGAGACCTCAGTCCACCCACCACAGATATTTTAAGCATTATTTCCTTCAACCCTATTGTGACCGGTTTGGGCTGTGCCTTTAAGAAAAGGACACTTTCTGAACACTCTAGCTGTGGATTCTTTTGTGTGTGTGGGGGAACCTTCCTACTCCACCACACCTACTGAGATGGGATTTCTAAAACACCATGTTCAGGTCACCAGCAGCTTTTGCACGGGTACTCGTGATGCCACACTGAACAATGGACTGCAGTGGAAGACGGTATGAGCAGCAAAGGGAAACTGAGGAAAACTACCTTAGCCTGGACAGGCATTTTGATCAGGGAAAACTCAAACATTTCCCTGTGAGATAACCCAATAGATTCTCACCTCCTGTGGTAATTCTGCTCAAAGCCTAAACAAAACCATCAATTCCTGTCTTCCAGGAAATCTTCCTTATATATAACCTGTCCATTCCCTAGAGCTCTGCAATTTTCAGGCATGCTGAGAGAGATCACGGTTTGCTGCACTGTGGAAGAGGCTCTGAGACAAGGGAGGTCCCAGGCTGCCATGTCTGGTGCAAGGTCTTGGGAAAGTCCCTTCAACTGCCTGAGATGTTCATCATACCAGTGAGGGGGCACAGCAACTACTTGGGTACAAACGTAGGGTACAGGACAAACACCCACAATACCTAAAATGCTAATGAAAGCCTGCTGACACAGATGCCAGCTGGAGCAAGGCCATCAAACAAGGTCATAACACTTAAGCTGTTCAGTTTGCCATGCCTCATTCTGTCTGAAACCAGGGAGGGAGCACTCAGATGAGACATACAGGTAAGGGAGCACAGGGAGAAATGATGACCTGCCTGTGGAAGGCTGAGCTGCAGCTGGGAACAGGCAGATAAGACCAGATTAAAATTTACATAATGAGTACATAAACAGCACAAAGGGCTTTCTGAGGACCTGAGCTTGCTACAAGAAGAGGAAAACTTGGAGAAATGAGATGAGCCAATGTGAAGAAATTCTTCACCATGAGGGTGGTGAGCCACTGGAACACGTTGCCCAGGGAGGTACTGGAAGCCCCATCCCTGGAGGTTAAGGCCAGGCTGGATGTGGCTCTGGGCAACCTGATCCAGTGTGAGGTGTCCCTGCCCATGGCAGGGGGTTGGAACTAGATGATCCTTGAGGTCCCTTCCAACCCTAACAATTCTATGATTCTATGATGTCAAAGAAATGTTTTGTTTTAACCTCTCAGATGGTTGTGCCCTTCCTTCTGGAAGGAGCCTTGAAGAAAACTGTAGAGGCAACAATGCAAAACGGAGCCTAAAGTCTCAGAAAAGAAAACACTGAATAAACCAACAAAAGTGCAATGAGATAATACAAAGAACTGGAATTTTACTTCCTGAATCCTGGCAGACATAATGGCTGGCAGGTTTTCATGGGACTCCTGGAAGCCAAACGTGTGGCCTATCAGGTCATCAGGGCTTGTCCACACCAGCCTCTTGCCCTGGCTTCTTGTAGGGGAAGATTTGCTCTTCCAACGGGTAGCTGGCCCAGATGCACTGCGGAGCAACTTCCTGCAACAAAGTTCACCTCTGGTGACAAGGCTGCCCCCATTTGCACCAGGCACAAGCCCAGGACACTGAAGGTCTGGCTGAGTCCTGTCACATTCCTTCCCACTGGTTCTGGCGTACAGTTCAGGACATAAACAACTTGCTGCCTATTTCTGGTGAGGCGCTGCCGCTGCACGCCCTGCACGCTGTGCATCCTGTGCATGAGCACAATAGCACTTGAGAGCATCAGGATGTTTACAAAAGACAGTAGGGAAGTGCCTGAGGTGTAATCTTCTCACAAAGGAGGGAGCTCCTTCTCTTAGGCCTTCTTCAATTTCTTACAATTTAGGAGATATCCTTACACACCAAAATAAGCCCCATGGGGAAACAAAACTACTTTTAGTAACAATGAAGTAAAGATGTTTACAGCACTGGAAGCTGAGCTACAAAATTTAAGATCCACTTCAGATTTAAGCATTCACATGAACACAGCACCCAACAGAGATCTGAGATGAAGAGAAAACACTCAGAAATTTGGGGTTCTGTCCTACCAGCTCACTAGTGACCACCAAGGCATCATCTGTTTGCTTTTCCTTTTGGCTGCTGTGCATTGCAGAGGCTGAGCAAGCCTGGTGTTCAGACTTTGCCTGGTCTCTGAAGTGTGGTGCTGCACCACACAAATCTTCAGCTGGCTTGAAACTGAAAACAACAGCCAAGAGAAATCCCTCAGCTGAGCGGTTCAGCAATAGGGCAAACCCATGCTGAGAACAGGATGAAATGCTTGTCTACCACCTTGTGCAAATGAAAGAGCCATGGATGTAATCAAGGGTCATAGCTGAGGCTGCCAGCATAAGAGGCAAACGGTTTTGCTGGCCAATCTTATCCACGGGGCTGAATGAGTGTTGAAACTGTGCTACCTCAAGTCGCCAGTCCTGCCAGCATCAAGCTCAAAGGTGTTACTGGAAAAGCACAGAAGATCTTGCTTCCTTCATGGCCCTGCTATCCATAGCTGTGCAAAGGCCTTCTGCCTCGCCAGATCTCAAGCTGGGGCTATTCAGTAAGAATCAAAAGAGGGAGAGGCGGGAAGGCCTACGATTCTTGGTATCATCATAAGCACATGCTGAAAATGAGACCCTTAGAGGCAATGGCAGCAGCCTGTATATACCCAAATTAGAGCGGTGGTTTAATGCATCAGAGCCTTTCTGATGGATCATGACAATTTATGGTGTGGAACCATTATGCTGGAAATTACAGGAAGGATCCATAGTTGCCGAGATGATGCTCCAGGTGTCTGTGTAGCCCGGAGCAATTATTACACAGCCCCTTGACATGGTACCTCCAAACAGCTCCATTGTGCCAGGATTTGCATGTTATTAACCTGCTCAGCGTTGCCGGATCAGGAGGAGTGGAAAACAAAAGGAAAATAACGTCCCCATTTGAGCATGGGCACAGCAGACTCCTTTTCAACTCTGGCAACATTTTAATTCCTATCAAAAAAGAGAACAAGTTGCTCTTGTGTCGAGGGGAGAAAGGCTGAAGATGAACATGCAGCGTGAATAAAAATAGCAAAACCTTGGTAGTCCTGCACTTCAGAAAAACAATACTTGGGCCATTCGAAACAACGAGGGTTTGCTCCCAGCTTGAGATTTTGTCTGACAAATTTCAGAGAGAGGAGATTTTTCTCTCCCTCTTTGCTAGCCCTGAGACATACAGCAAAAACATGCACACACACGAGCCGTTGTCACTGGGAATGTACCAGCCTTCCATTAACATTGCTCTCCATAGGACAGCGGTTGGCAGGAGTGCTCATTTTAAAATCCAAAGGCTCATGTCTAGTGCTCCAGCCCTTATTCCCCTGAGTTTTTCAAGCCACTTGAGCCACTTGTCTGGAGCCTGCTTGCTTTGATCTCCTCCTGCATCGAACGTGTCCGGAGAGAGCTCTGCAAGGGGAAAGCATGAATCGAATCGTACGCTCCCATTTCCAATCTTGCCCATTGCAAAAGCCATGCCAGGAAATTGAGGAAATGTTCCAGGTTTAAGCTTTTCTACCCTCAGCCAGAAATTAAAACCCCTTCGTTAATCCAATCTTAAATCTCAACTAGCTGCTGCTTAAAGCGGTAATAAATATTTCATACCGATTGTGTTGCGTTCCTTGCTGTGTTTATTAAATGGAGTTTCTCATAATTCCAGTTATTCATTTTAATAGGTCAGGACTTGGCTGTGATTTAAACAGACCACTGAGGAAACAGCCGTGGTTAAACATTGTAACAATATGGATTATTAATTTAATTGGCCAGCTATTACTTGTTTTGACTCTGTGCTAACACATTTAGCTCAGTCTCTTGTGGCCTATAAACCACAGAGGTCATGACTTCTACATTCAGAAGAATGGGAAAAAGAGAATCAGGGCTGAGATTATGAGGAAAAATAGAGAAACAGTGTGGGTAAGACAGAGTGGGGAAAACTAAGGGCTTGCTGGAGGCAGTGCAGGGCAAAAGGGGATTTATTTAGTAGCTCAGCAATAGACCATCATCTAAACCACCAGCCGAACTAGCAGTTTCTTTCTGTCCACATCCCTCTGAGGTGATTTCAGAGAGTGATTTTTACCTGCAGGTATAATGATGGTATCCCTGCACATTTAAAAACACCTTTATTTTATTTCTGAAACTTTGCAATAGAGTTTAAGATGTGCCACGCAGAGAGCTCACACGGGAATAATCAGCGGCAGTATTTGGAAGTGTGTTTAAAAAGCCAACCAGACTCCCCCACCCTGGATGGTTTTACTGCACCCTTACTGACAACAATCTCATGATGCTAGTTAGATACAGTGGGGTACAAAAAAAAAAAAAAGGCACATTCCAAAGGGCATGCTAGCAAAAAGAGAGTCAAAAAAAAAATAAATGCAGGATTTCTCTTATGTGCCCAGCAAAGAGAGTGCAATTTCTAATACAGCCTGCTCCATCTGAAAGGGCTCAAAGCTTTCCACTGAATTTTTATGCAGAGCTTTCAGTGACTCCTAACAGGAGTTCTGTGCATCAAATAGCAGCAGAATATGACCCCACATTTGTTTTGGCAACCGTGTGTACAGATGAGGGGTGGGCAACATTTCCATGTTCATGCCTGTGCCATGTACCTGCAGCATTCAACTTATGCAGGTGTAGAGACCCTACCATGAAAGAAACTAAGTACAGAGGGTAGACATGTATTAAGCAAACAAGCAAGCAGGTATGAGTCTCCATTTTCACTGTTTCTTGTCTGTTCTGTGCCTTGGAATCTGGAGCTTCTTCCCCTGTTAACAAACTGCACAGGCCAGTAAGTTGAAAGAACACAGCCCAAACCCTTTTGTCTGCAACTGCAACATCATGCAGCTAACATGGGAAATGGAGTATGCATGAATATAGCATACATAATCAGTAGTAACAGCTGCCCAGACGAGTTGGTGGGATTCCAATGCTGTAAGACTTCTTCCATTCTCTCTCTCTTATCCTCCCTCACATAGCTCAATCCAGTATTCCAAGACATGGAGACAATGGGAAGACAGACACAGGGAACTAATAGGCAAAGGATCTCTTCAGTCTTGAAAGCTTATTTATGGTGTAGAAAAGAACCAGGTGGAGAAAAATTCTCTGCATTACTTCTTTCTGACTTTTTCACCTCTCCTGCTTTTCTGCCTCTCTTCCCCTCTTCCTGACCTGGCTACCAGCCTTTCCTCACCGTGTCATCCAGACCACCACCCAAACCTTTGTCAATGCAGCCACAGTGGTGCTGGCACCCCAGCTCCCCTGGCAGCAGACCCCAGACCCCCAAGCTCCCACCTTCCAGATCCAGGCCAGATTTCCTTGCTCAGGAATCCTCACTGCTTTCAGGTTCTGCCACCTGCTACCATGTCTTGTTAGGCTTCACACCCACTTGCTTTTCATCATTCTGTCCTGCCCAATGGTCTTTATCTCTTCTCTAAGCACCTTCCACTCTCTCTATACTCAAAATCCAGTTTCCAGATTCAAAACCTCACTTTACCCATCTGGCAGCACCGTCATCATCCTGTAACACAACCCATCACCAGTTCAGAAAATACCATTTTGTGAGTAGCAATACAGACAAAAGGCTAGGACCACACTATATTCTGCCTCTTGCAGAAATCCTTTAAAAGACTCTGAGAATTCCTCACCCCATGACATCAGTTCCCCTTGGATTCCCCTGCTGCAATAGCCCAGCTCCACCACTCCTCCCGGCTCTGCATGGCAGGCAAGAAACCCCAGCCCCTGGTATACTACTTGCCCATGGAGCCATCCTTAAGCACCTGCAGGTGCCTTGTGCTGGGGCCTGTATCTCCAAGTGCGGCTGACAAACAGGGCTTTCTTTTGTGGTGCCTAGCACCAGCAGCCCCTAAGGACAAGATACCCTTCCCTTCTTCTCCCCCACCCCCAGCCCTCGCACACAATACAGTATTTGTCATGGATTTGTTTTCCAGCACACGAAGAGCACAAAAACGCATGCTCTTTTATGATAAGGTAAGCAGAGTGACCCTGTAACATTCCACATCTGAACTCAGAACGGCATCTGCCTCACAGCTGTCCTTGTAGCAAGCGTTTCAAAAACACAGACAGCAAAAAAAAACCCCAAAACCCACAGCAGCAATATCTCATCGCCAGCGCAGTTGCTTACAGCGCAGTCCTCACCGTCTTCCAAATAGCTGTGTTTGAGAGGTGACCTACAGCTGTGAAATTTGGATGCAGATTCCAGCACCACCCCTTAATTTCACGGATGTTTCAATAGGAGTTTGACACACAGCTTTTGCAGAGTCGCAGGCCAGTTGCAAAACCTGCGGCTGGAGCTAGGTTCAGATTGTGAGCGCCCTGACTCACAAAGATTTCCAAGAGCTTTGGCTGGGTTGCGGTATTCATGTTCCCTGTTACTCGAGTGCATTGACGTATCCTCGAGAGTCATGGACTAGGAGCCCACAGCGAAAGGCTCTGCACCAGAAGAGAATAACAATAAAGAGTTTACAGTCCAGAGTCAAGAGAGAGCGACAGAGAAATGTGGAAATGCAGGGAAAGAGTTAGACTGCCAATGGGATGGAGAGTGACCTCAGCGCAGGTGAGTTTTCAGTGGTCATCACAGAATGTCATCCTGTCAAAGGAGATCTCTAAGGGAGAGTCTTGAAGAGCAGCTCAGCAGCTTTGCAGCATGCATGAAGAGCTCTTCTCGGGAACCGTGGGTATCTGGCATGAAAGTATAGCTATGGGCATCTTAGACCAACTGGAACAAGAGTGGGTTTTGAGAATACGAACAACAGGAAGTGGGTGGACAGGGAAGAAATCTTGAAGAGTGCTGAAGGCAGAGGCGAATCACTGCTACTTGTTGCAGCAGATAAGGAGAGGTAGTGGAGGAAGTGATGTGATCAAGGTGCTGAAAAATGAGCACCACTCAGGATAAGCATGGGAGGAGATAGAGAGGATTAGACTAGAGAAAGGGGTGATGTAATCAGGTAAGAGCTTCAACAAGCCTATTAGTTGGAAGAAGGATATCTCAGAGAAGTTATGCAGAGAAGGTCACCAAAGATCTACAGGGTACGGAGATACAGGGTCAAGGTATAGAGAGAGCAGTCCAGCACAAGTCCAACCTGTGCTGAACACCATGAAGTGATATCACACAGACATTACAAGATTGTAACTTGGATAGAAGGAAACAAAGCAGAGAAGAAAGTGGGATCAGAGAATCAAAGATGGTAGCTGAAACTAAACACAGATGAAATTACTCAAGAACAAAATGCAAGAAAGAAAAAAAAAAACCAAGCATAGGCTTACCTGAAGCTGAGGGATCTGTTTATCTGCATTTTAGACACTTGACAGATCAAAGAGGCTGAAGGTATAAAAAGAGATGAATCAGCAGGGACACTGACAACAGGAAAGATTTAGACTGGTTACAGGTGGGAGCTAAACCAGAAAAGATGAAGTCCTATGCAAGAAAAAATGGATCTAAATGAAATAAGTTTGCAGAGGGAGTTAGATGGCAGTTATCAGGGTGTCCTCATGTAGGAGAAATACAGAGGCTTGGTTTGTGAAAAAATCAGAGCTAAGCAAGGACAGAATGGTTTTGTTATGGATGAAGTCAGCCTGATCACAGAAGGATCACAGAATTTCCACCAGAGAAAGTCAGAAACATGACATAAGGGCAGAGGATCTTGGGGAGATTCAGAGCAGGAAAGTGGCAACAGCTTTACAGCAGGGAGAGAAAAGCTGATGATTACACTGAAAGAGTGATGGATGAAGAGAACCAACAGCTATCTAGAAGGGCATGAAGAGATTCAGCAAAGACAGAAGTCTGGTAGCTGATAAGAAATCATCCTCATGGTAGATGGCCAGCTCAGATTTTGGTGATCTGAAAAACTGAAAGAAGACATGAGGGCAAAGAAGCTCAGGGGGAGACAAGTTACTAGCAGGAGTGCAAGAGTCACTGATGGCATGGGACAAGACAATGAGGATTGGTACAGGAGAGAGTCTCGTGCACAACTGCAGAAAAACTGTGGGTAGAAGAGCAGAACGATGGTAGACAGTTCTAGTCATAAAAAGAAGAATGGAGACAGGGGTTGGGAAGGTCTTCCTACAAGATATAGTTTGGTTTCCCTCTGTGGCCCTTAATGCAATGTTTGTTACTCAGCAGTTCTGCCCTACCTTGTGAGTCAGGTCTGGGGTTCTCTGGCAGGTGTCACAAGAAACAAGGTCACAAAAGTTGTGCAAACTTCTTGTCTTATGCAATCAGATGAGAGATTTTCCA
Source organism: Picus viridis (assembly GCA_033816785.1). NCBI lineage: Eukaryota > Metazoa > Chordata > Aves > Piciformes > Picidae > Picus > Picus viridis. The sequence goes on from CM066586.1 coordinate 7,268,558, forward strand.
AATGCTAACATGGCTGCAGAAAACCAGGAGGACATCCAATAGAAAGCATTTTGGTTTTACCTCTAAGATTTCTCTCTGTACAAGAGGCTGACAAGAAATATCATTCCTACCTTCATAGATTTTTTAAAAGAGGAGGGACTGTTAGCTCATCTGGAGGAAGCCCTGTTGAAAGGTATAAAAAGGTTTGTAGTTGCAGAGGTGCCACAACTCTCTCTCAGATGTCTTTAGGGGATGTCTTTAGATGGATGCTCTGAGCACAGCAGCCTGCTGTTGAGGTACAATCAACCTCAAAAGCCAAAGAACTGAGGATTATACTTGCTCTTGCTCCTCTGTTGAAGCACAGATGGAGACCATGCAGAAAACTCCTTCAGTGCGAAAACGGTCCCCCTTCATTTTAGAAGGGAGGTGAGGACAGAAATAACACTTAGGAGTCCACCACAGAGCAGGTGATGGCACTTTGCTTGTGCCAGCAAGAGCCATGTAATACTTCAACAAAAACAATTAGGTTGCTGGGCACAAGCCTGCATATAAAAACAACAGAAAACATGTTTCCACATCTTTCCAATACAAACCCCACCTGCACTCAATGGGTTTCATCAATGTCCACATGACAGCCAGGTTTAAACGAGCACAGAGGAGGAGTAGCCAGCAGACAGCATAAGCCAGCAGACAGCATAAGCCTCTTTGTAAGCCTCGGCAGTAAGTGGTGCACTCCAAACACATTTTGCCTGCCCTGCCATGGGCCAAGGGAACATGCAGAGGAAATGCCTCATTTTGTGCTTCTTCAGGAGAAGGAATGAACCTATTGTCTAGTCCTCTGGGCAGTAAGTACCCAACTCTGAGCCCAGTAAAACCGGTGGGAATCAGACGCCAGGATCTTGTTGACATTCTGCACATTCTGTGGTTTCTCTTTTGTCAGGGTGCGCTCTGCTTTTCTGAAGCAAGAGGGGAAGGGAAGAAATATTCCAAATTGTCTCCAAATTCACTTATGGGAGCATTTATTGGTTTTGGGCTCTGTGTGCGGACTTGCATACAGGGTCTTGGCCCAGCTGGGTCATTGGTTGCCGCCTAGGAGCTTACTCAACTGAGAATAATCTTTTGTTTCCCGTGATAACTTGTACGTTGCAGATGGAATTCAGCAACACCAGCTTTCTTTTGAAAAAGAAAACAATTGCCTATTTGCAAACATGACACTAACAAAATACTTCACGATATAGGGACAGCTAAAAATGCATTCTCCAAGCAGTATGCCTCTTGACCATATCTCTTGGCACACAGAAGACAATATGTGAACTCCACTTGAAAGAAGGGACTTAATTGCTCGAAAATTGCTGGCTGAGGAACACCAGGTCTTTGTACAGTCACAAACACCATAAAACTAGCTAAAATTAAGGTTAAAGAAAAAGCAAAGTTTGTAGAACGCATTCTGGAGCATAGCAGTGAGCTGATACAGGGGAAAAAGATACAGAATTAATCAGGTTGGAAAAGACCTTTGAGATCATCAAGTCCAACCTATCGCTCAGCACCATCTAATCAACTAAACCACAGCACTGAGCGCCTCATACAGTCTTATCTTAAACACTTCCAGTGATGGTGAGTCCACCACTTCCCTGGGCAGCCCATTCCAATGGCCAATCTCTCTTTCTGGGAAGAACTTCTTCCTAACATCCAGCCTAAACCTCCCCTGGTGCAGCTTGAGACTGTGTCCTCTTGTTCTGGTGCTGGTTGCCCGGGAGAAGAGACCAACCCGCACCTGTCTACAACCTCCTTTCAGGTAGTTGTAGAGAACAATAAAGTCTCCCCTGAGCCTCCTCTTCTCCAGGCAATCTACAGTGTTCTGATGGTGTGCTTTGACAATAAGGGTTCTCGTTCTCATCTGCTTCTGATTTGCCCCACTAAACATTTCTGAAGTTATTGTGACCTCTTTTCACATGGTAAACGTATTTGTAGCACCCACGCCTACACAGCCTGCAGTTTTGCAAGACAACACAGGAATATAATATTGAATTATTTTGCCTAAACAATTTAAATGGAGCCAAATTGCCTTGATAAGATGAAAATCTGTGTCTGTAACTCCCAGTCATTAGCCTTCATCCTATGTATACAGATGTTTGCATCAGAGACCTTTCTTCTGTAAGGTCCAAAAGGTAAATCTGGATTCTCAAAAAAGGTGCACCAATCCAAATATTTTTCCCTTTCTAAACCTATTAATCAGGTTGAAACAGTAGTAATTTCCAAATATCCAGCTACCTTTGCAGCTCCTAAGTGATCTTTTTCAAGTCCCCAGTTCGCCTCACAAGCTCGGGACACGTGGATTTGAGGATTCTGTTACCCCTTAATATTCATATCCATGGACAAGAATGACAGGTCTGGGGAAAGACCCAGAGAATTATTCCAGACTCTTCAACTCGGATTTCATTTATTTTCTTGAGAGTCAGCACCTCACTATAATTCATTTTGAAAAGTTTAAACAGAACCTTCTATTTTTTGCTGACTTTGGAGCAAGGGCATTTGTCTATCCCTCATTAATCTTTATGTCACTTGCAATGTGGTCTAAAGAAACATCATACCTTTGCTTTTTTGGAACACATTCCCTAAATAGAGTGCCAGTGTTGCAACCCTTGTCCCCATTAAGGTTTTGCTAATGACCTTACACCACTCAGAACAAAGATGATTAAACTAGGCCAGATGCTAGCTAGATGAAGAGAAGACAAAATGTGCCACTAAAACAGGAGGCTTCTCTTTTGACCGCCCCCAGTAGAGAGTTTAAGGCATCAGCTTTCAGCAGCATTGACTTTGCAGAAGCAGAGTGAGTTTGATGATGAGTGTTTTCCAAAATCCCACCTGAACATTTGCTGGTGTTGGAGAGCACCAGCAGCAGAGTGCATCTTAGCACAGTTTGAAAGATTGCTGATTCCTTCAACTGGTGATACTGTGATACTGTTCTGTAGCTACCAGCTATGTGGTTGCTCATATTGGTAGCCTACTATTCCTATTGCAATATTGGTACCTGCTATTGCTATTGCAGAACAGGAATGTACTCAGTCTGAGGACTAACTTCCAGCCAGAAGAGTAAGAACTTCATAATATATTCCAAGAGTATTTCAAGTCCTATTTTTCCCCCTCCTTGGGCTCACATAATATCGTCTCAGTTCTCAGAACTAAAGGTATGAGGGACAGGATTGAACCTTCATAGTTGGCACTGCTCCCAAAGAAAATAAAGGTATTTCCTATGCAGGAGTTTCTCTTGCTGTGCCCCACTTCTGGTAATTACAGAAAGAAACTAGGAGCAAAGAACCCCAAAAATCAAGGCTTCAGGATTTCATAAGCAAATGACTGAATAAAAAAAAACAATGATAAATACAATACAATAAACCAGGTTGAAAGAGACCTTCAAGATCATCACGTCCAACCCATCAACCAATCCAACCCACCTAAACAACTAAATGGCACCAAGAACCCCATCAAGTCTCCTCCTGAACACCTCCAATGAAGGTGACTCCACCACCTCCACGGGCAGCCCATTCCAATGGGCAATCACTCTCTCCGTGTAGAACTTCTTCCTAACATCCAGCCTAAACCTGCCCTGGTGCAGCCTGAGACTGTGTCCTCTTGTTCTGGTGCTGGCTGCCTGGGAGAAGAGACCAACCTCTGCCTGGCTACAACCTCCTTCAGGTAGTTGTAGAGAGCAATAAGGTCACCCCTCAGTCTCCTCTTCTCCAGGCTAAGCAACCCCAGCTCCCTCAACCTTTCCTCATAGGGCTTGTGTTCCAAACCCTCACCAACTTCAATGCCCTTCTCTGGACAGGCTCCAGCAAGACAACATCCTTGCTAAACTGAGGGGCCCAGAACTGGACACAGGACTCAAGGTGCAGCCTAACCAGTGCAGTGTACAGGGGCAGAATGACCTCCCTGCTCCCGCTGGCCACACTCTTCCTGATGCAGGCCAGGATGCCATTGGCCCTCTTGGCTGCCTGGGCACACTGCAGGCTCATGTTCAGCCTACAATCAACCAGTCCCCCCACGTCCCTCTCTGCCTGGCCGCTCTCCAGCCTCTCTGACCCCAGCCTGTAGCACTGCCTGGGGTTGCTGTGGCCAATGTGCAGCACCCGGCACTTGGATGTGTTCAATCTCCTGCCCTTGGCCTCTGCCCATCTGTCCAGCCTGTTGAGGTCCCTCTGCAGAGCCTCTCTGCCCTCCAGCAGATCAACTCCTGCCCCCAGCTTGGTGTCATCTGCAAATTTACTGATGATGGACTCAATGCCCTCATCCAGATCATCAATAAAGATGTTGAAGATATAATATAAAAAAAAAAAAAATAATTACTGGGGAAAAAAATAGTATAGAGGAATGGCTATGGATATGTCTGAGGGAATCCATGTAACAGTCTAACACTGGGAAAGGCAATGATATTTTTAAATCTCCCAAACCTGACAAAACACATAAAAGACAGGACTGGGTGCACAGTTACTCCCAAGTGTATTATTATGAAGTTCTTCCAGAAGGGACTTCACTGTCATAAGGGTTGGATTTGTTACTCTGTCTTACAAGTCTGCCTAACCTCCTATGTTCAATCTTCCTTTCACATCATCATCAAGCTTGCTTATTTCGGGATAACCACCCTCTCTCACTGACACAGGAGCCAACAAGACAAACACAGAGATGTGTCCTGTTTAAGTGGCGTGGTGTCAGAATATAACCCATGATGTCACTGCAATGTGCAGTGTCCTCTGAAAGCAAAAATACTCAAGAGAGACATGGGTTAAGAACACTGTGAAATGAAGGAGCTGGCTATTGCCAGGGTTTACTTCTCCAGTATATCAGCTAAAGTGGACATTATTTCCTTCATCTGGAAGTCAAGATAACTCAGCTTATCCAAAGAGTACAGGGAGAAAAGGAGGTGAGAAGAAAAAAGGAGTTTGTACTAAAGGCTTCCGAGTTTTGTCACTGAAACACCAGGGGATTTTTGGCAAGTTAATACTGCTCCTGTTTTCTAAGGGACCTTTAACTTAAGAGATCAGATTTCTGGGTGTCCAGCTGCAGAAAGAGGCAGGCTAATTTACCCAGTGTCAGTCTGAGTTGTCGGGATGGGCAGCTGGTACTGGGGAATCAATGTCAGACCTTCTAGGAAACATCACATCAGTCAAAACTGTTGACCTCCACTGCTCCATGCCACATCCTGCAATGATACCGAACGGCAAAGCCTCACACAATTATAGTGCTGCTTGTACAGTGCACTGGATGAAACACGCTGCATCAGCACTCGTTGCTTTTATTAGTGAGGGAGGAAAAATTCTCACAAGTAAAGGAGTGAATGAAATTCTGAATTCTATCTTGCTCTAGATCACTTCTGGGAATCTAATTATATGAGAAGAGGTGCTCTTAGCAAATCATTACATATGGGTGTGGAAAATTGCTAAAGAATCCGTCCTGTCTCCTCCTCACATACTTTACCCTCAGAAAAAGGGAGGCAGGTAAGGGTACGTTTAACATTCACAGCCTTTTATACTACTAAGTGAAATCAGAACAAAATATGGTAATTAATCCATTGTGCATTCAAGGATTCAGGTTTGAGCAGCAGATGGGAAAAGTTGTGGATCATAACCCCATGCAATATTTGACAGAATATCAGTCAAATATAGTTCACACATCTTCATGTTTCTGTCAGTCCCTCTTATCTAAAGTTAATTTAAAGTGACAAGAACTTACATTAGCACTTTTCAAAGGGTAATGCAAACTTTAGAATACTTGCCTCAAATCAATACCCATTCAGACTCCTAAATGGTCAAACCAGCCAGTTCCTGATGGTGGTTTTGCTTTGCTTTTTATGCTAAATTTGTCATCTGTTGCTGGGGTTTATGCATTAGCCTTTGAATAAATCAGTTCAAAACGGTACCTGTTTATTCTGCACAGCACTCTGCACTCACACGCAAAAGCTGTCTCAGAACCACCACACTAGGCAATACTGGTAAGTCTAGATGTGCAAAGTAACACAGTTTGGATCTCAGCCTGTGGGTTAGTTTTGAACAATTCTTTACACAAGAGGAGTACTTCGATGTCCTGATTGTGAGCGGGGCACCTGCTTCCATTTCACCACCACAGTAAGAGAGAGTCCAAGCAAGAGACCTCACACAGGCTCCCACAGACAGCCTGGTTTTGTGGTCCTGGCACTTGCAGCACCCTCCTCCTTTCCTGACAAGTGGGTCAGTTGATAGAAATTCTGATTCCTCTCCCTTTTTCAATCAAAATAGCCTTCATGAACACACACGTGTGCACATCTGTGAGCGTGTGCTTGTGTATTTTTGTGCCTGACTTGGGTGTGGGACCACAGCAAAGTCCAAGTCCCCTGACCTAATGCTATTGCTGTTCTGGTTGCTTGTGCTTAGGCCCCTCGCGTTCACATTACCAAATAAGAGATCACACCCTGCAGGGCTCCACAGAGCTCATCTCCAGGGAAGGCAAAAGCACTTCTTGGCATTCGGGCTGCACATGATCCCAATACCGTCCCCCTTCCCCACCCCTGTTACAAATGATTGAAGGCAGGCTGTGAATGAGAAACATAAGGTAAACACTGTTTAGTCTTTATTGCCTCCCCTCCCTGAAGTGCAACTTGGCCTTGCCTCTGGAGAGCTGCCCAGCTCAGCCCTTCTGGACATACAATGACTGGCTGGGATGTGTGTGTGTGTCTTCTGGAAAAGGTACAAAAGGGGAAGGATCACACTGACTGAAGGACTCCAGCTTCTGGAGTTTGCTGAGGCTGAGTCACATGTGGTTTGTAAGAAGGCTCAAAGCCACCAGCAGTGGGTGGGGAGAGGGGGTGATAACATTCAGTCCCTTCTAATTCTCTGCCTTTCTTTTCCATAAAGCAAAATCTAAGATAATCACTTCCCAGACAAATCTGACTCCACCCCAATTCGAGTCCCTTGCAAAGGCTGCGCTCCAAAGGGGCAACCAGGCGGAGCAGCAGGCCAGTCCTGGTTATTCATCACATGTGGAAGACACTTAGATATTACAAGATGGATGAATGGATCAAATCTAAACATGAGCTGGCTCATCTATGGGATTTGGAAAAAATGCAGCAGGAAAAATAGCTAGCACAAAGGTCTCAAAACATTAAGACAGACCAGACACACTTTTCTTCATCATTTCAAACCTGTGTTAACTTTGCCAAGCTGCAACAAGACACTTCAGTTCTCAGGAAGGTTGTAAGCAATAACTTGTTGAGCTGCTCAACTAGCAGCACTCAGTTTACTTGTTCCAGGTGACATAAATCCCTGCTTAAAACCCACTGCCACCAGCGTTTTCCCAAAGGGAACGGGATCCTCTCAGTGCCTCAGGCTGTAATGATGACGAAGATGCTTTACTGGGGTGACTTTGTGTGCAGTAATTTGGCCACCAGAATAAAGAAAAATCCTTTCCTCTGCTGTTTGACAGAAAGGGTTCACTGGGAAACAGGTTCTTTTCTCTGAGAGTCCTCATTTTTTAGGTTCACATGAGGTCATTTTGTTCTGATGCTACCAGGGAATCTTGTATTTTTTTTATCCATACACAGTGGGGTCACAGAGGTGACATATACTCAGCTCTTCTTTTCAGCATAGCATTGCATTTACACAAATGTCTATATTTGTAAATAACAAAACAAAACAAAAAAAAATCAAACCCACAAAGGTGCAAGACCTGGAACCAGACCTTACCCACCTGCTTTTTCCTCCCTGTACCTTCTTTTTGCCCATAAACCCCAAAAGTCCTCTGCTATACAGAAGTGGCAATACACAACTGGAGTCAGGCCACACATGTTCTTCATGGTCAGACTCAATGATCCAAAAAGTCTTTTCTAACCTAAACGATTCTATAATTCAGACTACTTGCCTGCAGCACAAAGCAGCCCCAGTTGCCATGTTCCCAGGACAGAAGTACTCCAAGGTGCGGGGACCTTGAGCTCCTCTTGCTCTTGGTGAGGTTTCTAGATGAAATGCAGACTTCAAAATCAGGCTTATTCGCTCAGTTTTAACCCAGATGTGCTCCAGTGGAGGCTGTATGCTCCTCCAGGCTGGTCAAGGGCTGTCTGCCACTCACATGCTTCAAAAAAACAGTCATGTGCTGCAGCTGCTCCCCAGGAGGCAGGGAGGATGGCCAGAAATAAAAAGAAACTCCTGCAGGAACGCAGACAACTGCCCACACCTGGGACCCCAGGAAAGACCAGAAAAAGTCCCTGATGGTGCTGCTGTTGAGTTCCCTTCTTCACTGCAAAGGCCTCTTGGCTGTGCCTTATTTAGGGTTACTCAAGGCAGGTTTTCAAAGGACCAAAAGCTTGTGCTCACAGGGAGGTTCTTTTCTGCCTCCTTCTTCTACAGCCATTCTTTGAACCCCAGACCCACATAATACCAGCTGATGAAACTGAGGCCAGCCTTGGAAACCCCACAGTCTGGGAGTTATAAATCTGTCCTGCTCTTTCCCATTTCTCCCCTACAGGCAAGGATTTAGTGAGGGACATGTTAGAAATGAGGCTCATATCCCAGTTTGGAGGTTAAACACCTTTTTTTTTCCCTTCAATCAGGAACTTGGGCTATTCTTGACATCAGAACCATAGTGATCTGTAAAGCAAGAGCAAAATTATTCTTCTTTCCCCCTCTGTAGCTTGACAGAATTGTGTGTTTTCTGCAAGACATTGCCTCTTTTTGAGGTACATATTGCAAGCAGCCATACAAAATGCCATGGAAAACTCTGCTTGCGTTTTTTCTCTACTCACCTCTTCCCCAAGAGGCACGAAATCAATGAGAACTGCTGTGTTTTCCCTGCCCTACATTTTTCTGTGCAGTTTCTCAAACTTTTACAGCCTGCTAAGAGAACCACAGCGCGGGAAGCAAGCACATCATCCAGGGAAGACCGGTATTGCCAGCAGGGCTGGCAACAGAGCCGCGGAGTCATCTGAGCAGGTCACCCCCTGGAGCGAGAGCCATGAGCTCCTCCAGCCTCCGGGGCTGCCCAGGAACAGAGCTGGCACGCTCCCTCCTCTTGAGCAGACCATGGCAGCAATTAATTGCATAGTAATGCAAGGATGCAATTAGAGCCTGGACAAACACAACTTACCCCCTCTCTGGGCCTCCAAGTTTGGAGCGCTTTTGCTCAGCAGTTCACTCAGCCACGCCGGTGAGAGTTGACTGGGGATGAGTGTCAGAAGCCCGTGTCAGCACTGCTGTGCTGCTGTCCTCTTCCTCTGTGGCTGAGAGGAGCTGGGTGCCGATGCTCTGATCTTGGACACCTTCCCACTCTGTTTTGCCAATATTCTCACTTGGGTTTGTTTTCCTGACAGCACTTCACCCTAGAAATCTTGGGTCTTTCAGGTGGCCTTTCAGATGGTCTAACTCCCCGAATTTATCTCTTAACCTCCTGTATTTATCCCTTAACCTCCTGTATTTCAATTCTGCCACTTACAAAGAATGCAGATTACTTACATGTTGTACTTACATTTAACTTGTTTCTTCTCCTCTTGCTGCTCCTTGTGCTCTTAGTTTTTATCCTCAAACTGTGGAACTACCCAGACCAGGGCAGTCCTCCATGGCTGTTTGGAAATAAATTGAGCACATAAAATTTTGTGAATCTGGGTCCATCATCTCCCCTTCCCCCCACCTCACCACAAATGGACTCCATTACTAATCATAACTCACAGCCAACATCTCTTTGGTTTTAGAGAGGAAGAGATTTTCAGCCTCAGGCAAAAGACATCCAGTCTGATCATGAGAGATGCTGAAAGCTACGGGGTGGCTGGCTCAGAGTATCACTGAGGATATAGTCCTTGGGGAATAACTTCCTTGCTCATCTAAGTTTTCTTTCATCCAAAATTCAGGCCTGCCCTGTCCTGGTTAGCTGAATAAAATCTTTAAAAGTAAAGAATGGTTTTGGGTGCCTCTGGTGGGTTTTTCTTTTTCTGGGTACTGAGCATTGTGAAGGGAACCTGATTTCCACAGATGGTTAAGAAAAAAAGAAATCTCTTTACACATCCCAAGCTGGGCAGCCTGAAATACAGCACTCTCAGATCCTGAGTCACTTTTGAATGAAAAAAAAAAGGAAGTTCCCATCAGATACAGAATTTGATTCCAACTTTTCTGCTACAACCCCCCTTTTATTTCAATGCCTTGCAGCATTTAAAAATATAGAAGAAAGACCATAAACAAGTAGAAAACACAGTTTTACCATGGCTGAGGTGGATGTTTCTACCTGCACTCTGCTACCCTGTCCACTGCTTCCTTTCAGGGTGGTGGAGGAAGCTCTCCCAGCACACGGACTCCATGTGCTTGTGCACCATTTATCCCCACATTTATATTCTCTCAATTACTTTGTGTCACACACAATTTCAAAAACATTTCTTTTGGTAACAAAGCCTTTCCAGTTCACTTTTGTCTTTCTTTAAAAATTAAAGAACTCAAAAGAAAGCAAGATCAGAGGATTAAGTAATTAATGAGAAAGATACTTAAAAGGCTTTCGGAGTCTCCTTTTTTGCAACACTAATATGTAGATCTCTTTCAAAAAGTACTCATGAGTTCACAACTCAAATTAGCACCACCATATATGTTAAGGGAGGTCTAGCTCAGGAGGTATGAAATTTGGACCCACCTCCAGAAAAGAGACAAACCACATTTGGTTTCATTTTCTTTTTCCTTTCACTGCACTTTCCTCTAAGTAGCTGATGATAGCATTTCTATTTTCAGATTCAATGTGGCATGCCTGCTTTGGGTTATTCAAAGAGAGGGAAGTTGTGCATCTTTATGCACCAGGTGTAGCAAACATGGGGAAATATGCTGCTCAGCTGTCAGGAAAAGCATGAGGAGCTTGGTCTCTGAAGCAGCTGGCAGGTGCCTGCATGATGCTCTGCAGGCAAAGAGGGACGGGGAACAGGGAGGGGATGCTCAAGCTAGTAAGGAGCAAAAATCACACAGCTGAGGCCAAGCTTAGAAAGGATGAACCATAAAGGCTACAAATGGATGTCTTAGCCAGGAGGCACAGAAAAATATGAAAGAAAGAAGCAATTAGGACTATTTGTCATAAGGAGCATTAGGAAAGAGAACAACTTTAACACCCTAACCTGTGGCATGTAGGCAGTTTGCAGCTTTTTGTCACTGAAGCCAAGGTGCAAGAGACACCATTTTACAAATAATAAGAAAAACACCCAACAAAACCCACCCTAACTTTTCCCCACTTCACTCCATCCAGGCCACAATTAAGTCACTGGAGAATACAGCAGCTCTGCACTCTGCAGTGCAGCACATACTCCTCCTTTCTGTTGGGCAGAAATACTCCAGCTTCTCACTACGAGGAGGAGAGATGCTAAGCACAAAGCACATGCACTGCAACAGCACCAAGTGTTGCTTTGCATCTCACAGTCCTGGATAAGCAGCAGGGCTGAGAAGCACACATATCATTTTGGTGTCAGAGGCAGATAAATATTGTTTTCCTCCCAACAAACAGGTTGAAGTTCAGGGCTGGATGTGAGTTAACAGCATGCAACATCCTTTCCCCTGACTAGCAAAGGAGAAGGTTGAACCTGTTCCCCTCATCAGCAGTAGTCCAGACTTCCTTTACTTTTCCTTCCAGAGTAACCATGCCCACTGTGTTTGTCCCTGCCCTCCTTGGCAGAAGACTGGACAGGCATATCCCCAATCTAATCTTAGGGATCTTGCCTATGTATCCATGCTGTCCACAGGGGGCATCTCAGATCACTAACCTGCTAAATTACTTTCCCTGGGTAAGCACCTAAAGTTGTGTGGGACAAGTCTGGGCTTTGATGAAGTTCAGCATCCCTTTACATCCATCAAGAGCATTATGCAGGCTGCTTCCACCTCTTTTGAAGGGGATCAGCTTTACCCACCAGAAATCTGGCTGTGTGAATACACTCCCTCCTGCACTCCTGAAAAAAGGAAGGCAAAAGTACTTAATTCTCCAAGTTAGTGTCTTCAAGAAGCTTGGAGCAACACCTCTGTTTTGGCTGATGGAAACATCTGAGGCCACAGGAGATGCTCCTATCTCCCAATGTCCTCTGAAAGAGGAGTCCTAACAAGTAGAAAGAATAGGATAGGATAGGATAGGATAGGATAGGATAGGATAGGATAGGATAGGATAGGATAGGATAGGATAGAATAGAATAGGATAGAATAGAATAGAATAGAATAGAATAGAATAGAATAGAATAGAATAGAATAGAATAGAATAGAATAGACCAGACCAGGTTGGAAAAGACCTTTGAGATCATTGAGTCCAACCTATCCCCCAACACCATCTAATTAACTAAACCAGGCACCAGGCACCCCATCCAGTCTCTTCCTAAACACCTCCAGTGATGGTGATTCCACCATCTCCCCGGGCAGCACATTCCAATGGCCAATCACTCTTTCTAAGAACTTCTTCCTAACATCCAGCTTAAACCTCCCCTGGCTCAGCTTGAGACTGTGTCCTCTTGTTCTGGTGCTGGGTGCCTGGGAGAAGAGACCAACCCGCACCTGGCTACAACCTCCCTTCAGGTAGTTGTAGAGAGCAGTAAGGTCTCCCCGAGCCTCCTCTTCTCCAGGCTAAGCAACCCCAGCTCCCTCAGCCTCTCCTCATAGTAGAAAGACCAATTTTAACCATTTTTTTTTTTTTTTTAAGCAGCATTTAGGAATATAATTATCTAAACTTTGTGATGAGCCTTGGTTTAAAAGAAAAAGAGGGGGGGAAAAAAAAAATCCCCCAAAATATTGTTGAAAAGTTATAACAGAAGATTAATGGGGAAGTAAGTGCGTGTGTGGGTGCACGTGTGTGTATAAGCACGCTCCAGAATTCTTTTATCTCATTGAAAGACATTTGATACTTATTAAAAGATTATTGCTTTAAGGCATATTTTGATTTTTCTGCCTGAGACTGTGTGGAGAGCCTCGCTACTGAGATAATAACAAAGAAACCTTAAACATGAAACAATCAAAAAGAAAAAGAAAAACAGCCACATGAAAGATAATGTGTTCCCTATTAGCACTGGTATCATTTTCTGTGGGATTACTTCTCTCCAAATACAGCAGAAGTCTGAAAGTAAAAGCCCATTTCCAGTAACAAAAGAGACACCACACAGGAGTTCTGAACTTTAGGTGTTTTCTTTGTTTGTTTGCTTTACTTCTTTTTTTATTCAAAACTGCTGGTGTGTGATAGATACTTCATTAAGCAATTATCAAGTGGCTATTTACTCACCAAAAAAAAAAAAAAAGGCATTTACAGTTCCAGGATCAGTGCTAAGGAGAATACAACCAACCATGCTGCATAGATCAAGACGCAGAGAGTTAGACAAATCTATTAGACATGCCCCAACAATGCTCCCCCTGCTCTTAGATGAAAGCATTTTGAGGAGCAATCATGTGCAATTTTAGAATGATTGAAACCTTTTAGAAACTTGTATATGCATTTGATGTATTTATATATATATATATATATTTATTTGATGCCTGTGTGTTTTCACTGCGGTGTTTCTAGGCTCAGTTTACAGCACCTTGCTTTCTGCCTTCAGACTCCGCAGAAAGCTGGAGAGTCCAGCATAGGATGGGTAGAAGAAAATGTCAGTCAGTAAGGTGGTACAGCTGCAAATAGAAGCTCCTTTTAGCTGCAAAACTGCTGCTTTAAGAGGAGTGATTCAATTTTTTAATTGAAGATAATTAAAGCCCATTTGAACCGATCTAGGTGCAGGAGATGATAACCTTCTTTGGGGAAAGGAAAACAATTGCAGTACATAGAACTGAATCAACAGCACGGCGGCAAAAGGCAATCCCAAATCTACAGACCCTGCCTAGTGCACAATGTAGTGAAGTTTAAATATCCCATTAACAACCTCCAGAGGAGGGAGGTATTTTAAATACATGCCTGCTTAGTGAAATGGCACATACCATTCATTTTTGCTGATGATGATGATGATGATGATGACGGTGTGCAAATATATGATGTGTTCAGAAATGTTTCTACGTTAAGGTTTAGACAAATATTTTCTGTGTTATGGCCTACACTCATTTCAACCACATCCCTCACTAGGTGCCTGTATGAACACGTACATACTCATTTGTATGAACATCCATGAGCAGGCTATGTGGAACACATTTAGGAGGATAAATAAATAAATAAATAAAGCTGTGATTTTCCTCCCCTCCCACTTTTTTAAACTTTATTTTGCTCCTTCTCACAGAAACAGAAAGGTTAAGAGATCACTGAGTGAGGGAAGAAGTTCTTTAGCATTAGAGGGAGAACTCAAGATCAAGAGAATATTATTTTAATAGCAAAATAAATAAATAAATAAAAATCTCTTTTACATTCAGCACTTTCTTTGTTTCATCCAGGACACTAGGCATTAGAAAAGGGACACAGCTCTAGGAATGTAGCAACCCAAACCCCATTAAACATGCATGGGGAAGATTTCCAGCCTGCTGTGCAGGGAGTTACATGCCCAGGCTCTGTTAACAACAGTAATTGTGCATATAATTTCCTGCGCGTTGCTCTGAAAATTCACCCTACAGACTTTAGCTCCATGTCAAGTAACTCAGCAGCCATTTATTATATTCTGAGGGTGGAAACCAGAACTTTGAAACTGCAGGATGGAAGTGATTGCCTTTGCTCCCCTCCCTTTCTCACACTTTTCTCAGTCCCCACAAACCAAACGGAGGCTCTGAGGACCCAGAGTGCATCTCAGACGGTGTCTCCTGTGCAGTCGCCTCTCCGGGTGTGGCACCTGGCCTGTGTTCTGAGGACAGGTCTGCGTTGAGGTCAGCAAATGTCTGCTTGCAGACAGACCTCTCTAGACCTTGCTTTCACCTCTGAGTAGGTGAAACCTGGAGGGAGTCTGTCCGTGTGTGGGTGGCCCATTGTGGAAACACACAGCTGCAGTACGGTGCAGGGCTCACACCCACAGCGGCCAGAACAGGGGAGAACTGGCAGCTTCCAGATGGTAGAAATAAGTAAGCTTTCCTAAACTGACAGTCTCAAAGTGCCTCAGTAGCAGGTTTGAAGCAGACAATCACAAATGGCTGGCCCTAGAGAACGGGCTGATGCTGAGTCCCCCTGGTATTCTGGATAAGGGGGATCACTAAGAAAAGTACCAGGACAGAAGGTGCAAGTGAAGCTCTGAAGGAAATGTTTGGAGAAGCAAATTCAGCTGAAAGTGCCCCAGTACCAGGCAGAACCAAGTACCCATAGCTGCCCTGGAAAGCTCAGAGTATTATGGGATTGGACCAAAGAATAACTGAAATAAAACGTTTCCGTCCTGGAAGAGCAGCAAAATGCCAAGCTGTCTTCCCTGGCAGACAAGCAATTAAAAGTTTGGCTCCATCTGCTCACAGAAGAGCGAAAGGAGAAAGCAAAACGGAGACTAGATCTGAGGACACGGCAGAATCAGGGCAAGCCATGAAGGTAATTGGCTACAGGAGACCACTGGGTGCCAGAAGAACTTACAGTGAATTATGCAGAATAAGATCACCCCTCCATGCCCGTCGAGTCCTCTGTAATTAGATCCTGATTCTAAAAAGTACACAAATTAACCAAGCACATCAGTACGCTCACACTCGAGCATCCAAACCACCATTCTGACCGTGAAACTAAGGGACTCCATCTTCTCCCTCGTCCTCCTCATCACCAAACCGCTCCTTCGGCTGCTCTCTTAGCGCTAGAGGGAAAGGATGGGGGGAAAAAGCAGAACAAAACCAAGACGGTCTTGGCACAGTGTGCCCACGAGGTTAGACTGTGATCCACTAATGAATAAGGTTCTCCAGGGAACAATCCCACATCAGTAGGTGGAACAGCTAATCTAATAGCTTTCTTCCATATCTAAATTCTATAATGGTGTAACTTGCAGCAGGGAGCATGTGATCACTCTTTGAATAAGCAGTGGGAGGGGAAAGGATATGCTTAATGGCCAGAATTAGTTTTCTTCCATGGGTTTCCTGAGCCATTGTGCAGAATGTGCAGCCTAAGAGTAGGGTGAGGGTTTTGTTTTTTTTTTTTAAATATATATATATATTTGATTTTGAAATAAGTACACATCAAATACACCCATCCCCCAGTCACAAGAAAATTCTCACCACATGCTTCTGTCCTCCAGACTTACACAGCATTTTATTGTATGTAACACATCAAAAGGGGTTGGTTCCCTTGTAAAAGTTTTACAGGAAAATCATTGAAGAGCAGTGTAACTTTTTTTTCACCCCCCTTTTTCTTTTTCTTTAAATTCAAAACTAGAACCAATATTCTGGATTCCCACACTTTGGTGTGGACTCAGAGAGAGCTGTGCTTTTCTGTACAGCGGAACAGAAATACAGACCCTGAATAATTAGAATTGCAGTCATGGCCTGTGGGATCTAGTGATTTGGACATATTTTATTTAACCAGCTTAGTAAAAGGTAATATTCAGCAGCTGTGATCTATAGTAGAATTACAATTTTCAGGGTCAAGGAGGGATTTTGATATTAGGAGGTTGGGCAGAATTGCTGTAAAATCTCATGAGCTGTCGTTAAAAATAAATGAGAAAATAGGTTATCCAAGAGTCATTGTAAGGGAAAAATCAATAGGCAGTGTCTATTCACTTGGGCTATCAAAATCCTTGAAATTTGAACAAAAGTTTCACGTTTAGTGTGCTGTAGGTTTTGAAATGTAAGTGGTGAATGCTCTGTGGGTACAAATTCATTGTGCTGTGCATTCAAACAAGGAGAAACCCTTCTGAAGTTCTGGAGTTCTCTATTAAGACAAGTATAGTTTCTTCGTCACCAAGTCAGACATGTAAAGCAGTTGCCAGCGAAACTTCAGAAGCAATTTGAGCTAACCGATGACAAACTCTCTCTTGGAAATATCTCCTATTTCTTTATTTCACCTTGCTCCTGGGGGTTCCCTCCCTCCTCTGGCTTCCGGCAGATGCAGAAGGGGCTGCAGCCCTGGAGCTGGGGCAGCTCTCTGCAAGTGCACTCGCCTGATGTGGAGCTGCAAGCCACGCAGCTTGGAAATGAGCATTATTGATAATTTGGAGCAGTCCACGTAATTGGTATGGAAAGGAGTATCATCCTCATTCAGAAACAATTAACTTCCCCCTCCAACACAGCAGTTCAAAGAAGCCTCAGCCTTTTAAATATGAATGAGTATAACTTCAAAATATGCAAGTATTAGCTATTACAATATACACATGGAGAAGGGTTTTTCCTCTTTTTTTGGTATTCTTGTAACTCCCAAATTTAAGTGTGTCACGGACGCAGATGTGCAGGCGCACAACTCGTGCGTGGACTCTAATCAGCTAGAAGTGGGGAAGGGAAAACCAGAGGTTCACGCTACTGCCCGACTGCATTATCCTATTTGAACCACAGCCTGGGCCAATCCCAAAGTCAAAGCCAAATTTTCGGTTCAAGACCCACCACTGAGACTTTGCAGAACGCACCAGAATCAGCAGAAAACATCCGCTTGCAAACCGACAGCCGGAGGAAGAAAACCTTTCCCCGAAGCCCGACGGCGACGAGGAACTCAACAGACTCTCCTGCAGAAGCCTGGGGAAGATTTGTACGCTGCTAATTTGATTGCAGAGGGTGCATGTTAAACAGAAGAGAACAGAGTTTGTCACTGTCATCTGCAGCCATTCAGTCAGTGCAACAAAGGTATATTTAACTAAAATATGAAACAGACTTGCTAACGGCGCATGATTTTCTCGGGCTTACAAAGTTAAAAAACAAAAATTAAACTGAATATAAATGACTTTGAGCATTTTTTATGACACCCACAGCCTAAGTGATCCAGATAATGTAATCTAACCGTCATTAGAAACCATGAAATCACAATTCCTCCGGGATGGATATTTATCTCTCTGTTACATACAGAAAGGCGATTAATTAGTAGCTCTTTCAGTGTTTAACATTACTGAGTGTACTGAGGCTGATTAAAATCTAACTATAGAACAGCTATCACAGCTAACTTGTGAGCTGGGGAAAGTTTAGCTGGGGCATGAAGAAGCACCTTAAAAAGAAAACTTAATAAAAAAACAAACCAGAAAGGACTCTTAGAAGTAGGCAGCTTCAAAGCCCAAACTCAGGCTTGCTTCTAATTTCTATTACACTGAGTAATCATGACAACTGTGTGGAGATCTCCAAACCCTTAATATTAGGAACAACAAAACCCATGCAAAAATGCTTTTGCATGGCGCTAAAATTCGCAGAACACCCATTGGCTTGTGAGGAATGTGTACAGAGCACAGTCATGAAGTGAATCACACGGCGGTGTCTCCAATGGCTTGCTCTGAATTTACACCGGGAGCGTTTGCTGGGGCTGTGTACCCTGCGCAGACAGCACAGCGCACACATGCTGCATGGGCTAAATCCAGGCTTCTGGTGCAATTTCCCCGGCTCATGTGGAATGCACCAAATCTGTGTCAATGTGTGCATGCAGGATCCCACGAGGGATGGAGAGGACATGGATAATTTCACTTGGGGCGGAATAAAGAGAGGCAATTTAGGTAGGTTTGATTTCCCCAGCATTCCTACTGTGAACGAAAATATTGGAGGAATTTCATGCAAGGGTAGCTGAAATACCAGGAAAAAAAAACCCTCCCAAATCACTAGTCATTATTTTTAATATAACCTCCTGTTTTGGCATCACTGGACCTAGCTATGCACACTAGTGGGTTTGGGCTGGTTGAGAAGAGGGAAGAAAATTTACAATCAGATGTGAACAGCTCAGCAAAAAGACCAAGGTAATCCCAGTTTAATTTAATTTTTTGGGAAACTCTCAGCTCAGACCACAAATCAGTATTGGATGCAGATTGTATTTTAGTGAGGACACACAGAAAGAAATTAGAAATACTTTTAAAATGAAGTGTAAAGAAAGGACACTTTACTAGTACCACACACCCCAGTTCTGGTCCCAAAGAATGGAGCCACTGATTCCTAATCCTCTCCATTGTGTCGAGTATTGTGTAGATGCTGCTCTCTTCTGGCTGCCTACACAAATTTTAATATGCAAAATGTTAATAAAAAGTGAAGTAAAAGGTTGACAAAAAAAAATATGGCCTCAATGTGCCAAGGGTAATGGAGATACCTCTGAGGCCTCACTGTGGGGAGGTGACCTATACGCAGCTGCTTTGTAGTTCTGCTCCAATACCACACTGACCATGAGCTCCTCCAAAATTTCCCTTGTGTCTTGCCGAGTACCTCACTCAGGATGGTACAAGTTCATATCTGGAGGGAAGGTTAAGGCAGGCTCTTATTTTCCAAGCTGGAGATAGGCAGCAGTATCTACTGCAGGCACCTGTACCACCCAGGGCAAAGGGCACAGCTCTCAATGAAGCTAGGGTTGTGCCATTAGCCATTTCGTGCTTCATGACAACCTGAGCAGCAATAGCTCAGTTTCATATTCTTATCAAAACAAGGACAACTGAAACTTGATAAGTAGATAATAAAAAACAAAACCCCAAACAAGTAGATAATAAACCCCCCAAAACAACCAGAAAAACTTCTAAATTCTCAAGTGACTGTTGCATCAGGATGAGGACCTTTGAGACTATGAAGCACAGCCAAGCTACCCAACCAAGCGTATCACTAGTACCATCTCTCCTGCTTCAGAGAGCACAGAGGAGGAGCATGATTCCTTCAAACAGTGTGGAGGTAGGAAGCAAGAATTCACTGTGGCATCCCATTGCTCCCCTGTGGCATGCAACAGGATAGGACATTACTGGGGTCCAAGGTGAATCCAAGATGGATGACTTTTTCCTCACCCTCTAGCTCTGCTGTAGCTCCATGCTATGTACACATCCCTTTCAGGTACCTCTGACCACTCTTTCAGTGTATTTCCTCAGACAGATCTGCTGGTCCTGTTGGGTCATTCCGGTGCCTCAGAAGAGGTGCTGTGCTTACTGTGCCATCCATCTCATCTGTCCCTCTGGTAACATCATGTAACTGTCTGAAGGCAGGTGGGACAGACATGCGGACAGCCTGAGTTCAGACTGTCCACAGGCACCCAAGTCACCAGTTTGCGCTTCAGGATAGCTCAGGCACCACAATCAAGCCCTTGTCCTAGAGAGAGGAAAGCAAACAACTCAGATTTAAACCCACGCTAATTTGTCATCCTTCATAAAGTTTCTTCTTGAAAGATGAAATTAATCTCTAACCCAGTGATCACCCAGCTAAGACATGAGGCTTGGGCTGAAGCTTTGTGAAGGTGACAAGTATTTCCATAGAATTGTAGACTACACTGGATTGGACAGGACCTCTAGAGGTCATCTAGTCCAACCCCCTGCAGTAAGCAGGGGCATCCCCAAATAGATCAAGTTGCTTAGAGCCCCATCAAGCCTGACCTTGACTGTCTCCAGGAATGGGGCCTTCTACCACCTCCCTGGGCAACCTATTCCAGTGTTCCACCATCCCCATAGTAAAGAACATCTTCCTAATGTCCAATCAAAATCAGTCATTCTCTAGTTTAAAACCACTGCCTCATGTCCTTTGTAAACACTCCCTCCCCAGCTTTCTTGCAGGCCCCCTTTAGGTACTGGTAGACCACTATAAGGTCTCCCCAGAGCCTTCTGCTCTCCAGTCTGAACAACCCCAGCTCTCTCAGCCTGATTTTGTAGGAGAGGTGCTCCAGCCTTTTTTGTGGCCCCCTCTAGACCCACTCCATCAGATCCATGTCCTCTTTGTTTTAAGGGCTCCAGAGCTGGACACAGTACTCCAGGTGAGGTCTCACCAGAGCAGAGTGGCAGAATCACCTCTCTTGACCTGCTGGCCTTGCTTCTTTTGATGCAGCCCAGGATGTGCCTGGCCTTCTGGGCTGCAAGGCCACCTTCTTGGCTCGGGCCCAGCCCAATTGCTCTTGCCGGAAGAAGATGCAAGCTCTGGTGCCATGAATTTGCATGGTACTGGCTTGCTTCTGCTGCAGGAAGGAGAGGAAGCAGAGTCCTGGCGGTGTCTGTGGGACTCGCAGGGATATCTGTTACAATTCATTAAGTAGCGCTCTAAGAAGTTACAATAATAACGTTTCAACAGAGTTTCCAGAGGGAGAAACTACAGGAAAAGCCGACAAGTTTCAATCCATTTATCAAAGCACTTCAAGACAGATGAAACAGCAGAGCTGCTTAGTGAGGAATGTCTCTCTTTCTGGGTGTCCAGAGCATTTCAGTAAATAAAAAGCTCTTTAAAAATAAGTCAATACAATGGAATCCCTTTTGCCTTTTGCCAGCGCTTGTATTACACTTACACCCAAATGACCCTCCCACCTATAATACCGCAGCATTTACATACACATCAAATGCCTGCTTTTCACTTACATAACACATTTAATCCAAGGATTACAGAGCACGTAATATAGTAAACACAACACCACCTCGTGAGGCAGGTTAGCGTTAATGAAGCCATCACTGGGTAAACTGAGGCACAGGCTAGCTTTATGACTTGCCTGTGGTCCCGCACAGGCCATCAGCAGAAAAGCCATTAAGACGCTCTTCAGGCAAACAGCAAACACACAAATGCACATCCTCCTATGGGTAAAATAAACTAATCCACGTTTTCAAAAGCAACTTTAGCTACCCATCCAGAGGCACTCAGGTCCTGGTTTTCTGAGGGCAAGAGAACAAAAGGCAAATAAAAAGAAGACAAAAAACCCCCAACAAACCAGAAAGCAAATATTTGCTGCTAGAAATAATGTCTGGGGTTTTTTGTTGTTGTTGTTGTGTTTTTGCCTTTTTCTTTCTTTCTTTCTTTCTTTCTTTCTTTCTTTCTTTCTTTCTTTCTTTCTTTCTTTCTTTCTTTCTTTTTTCTTCTTTTCTTTTCTTTTCTTTTCTTTTCTTTTCTTTTCTTTTCTTTTCTTTTCTTTTCTTTTCTTTTCTTTTCTTTTCTTTTCTTTTCTTTTCTTCTTTCTTTCTTTCTTTCTTTCTTTCTTTTTTTTCTTTCTTTCTTTCTTTCTTTCTTTCTTTCTTTCTTTCTTTCTTTCTTTCTTTCTTTCTTTCTTTCTTTCTTTCTTTCTTTCTTTCTTTCTTTCTTTCTTTCTTTCTTTCCTTCCTTCCTTCTTTCCATCCTTTCCTTCTTTCTTTCTTTCTTTCCTTCCTTCCTTCCTTCTTTCCTTTCTTTCTTTCTTTCTTTCTTTCTTTCTTTCTTTCTTTCTTTCTTTCTTTCTTTCTTTCTTTCTTTCTTTCTTTCTTTCTTTCTTTCTTTCTTTCTCTTTCTTTTCTTTCTTTCTTTCTTTCTTTCTTTCTCTCTCTCTCTCTCTCTCTCTCTCTTCTCTCTCTCTCTCTCTCTCTCTCTCTTTCTCTCTTTCTTTCTCTCTTTCTTTCTCTCTTTCTCTCTCTTTCTCTTTCTTTCTTTCTTTCTTTCTTTCTTTCTTTCTTTCTTTCTTTCTTTCTTTCTTTCTTTCTTTCTTTCTTTCTTTCTTTCTCTCTTTCATTTTTTTAATGCTAAATTGTGTACACAAAACAAGAGGCATTCAAAACTGAAGGACACTTTAGAAGCTGGTCTCCAATAATTTGATTTTTCTGAGTAAAGATTTTTCTAGACCTGCAACTGGGGTTTTGTTAGGGTTTTGTTCAATAATGTCAGTTTATATTTAGCTTTCATACAGCAGATAGAGGGGGGGAAAAATATCTTTGGTTAAGGTCTTTGAGCCAAGCATCTAGGATAAATTTTCAAAAGCACTCAACAGTGGCTTTTGAAAACAGAATTAGGCTAGTTGCTGAGACAAGCTTTGAAAGCTACCCCCTGCCTCCTTTAGTATTTTAACTGAGAGCTGATTTCCTCAGTTATGGTACCTTTCCTCCTTTTAGTCTCCCCATGTCCTGGTCTTCACCAGTACCTCCAAGTCAAGCTGGATTTAAAACCAGGAAAACAAGCAAGGGACTGGGAGATGCAGGAACTTGTGGTCATGACCTCCCCAGCATGTCTGCCACCCCAAAGTAGTGTAGCTGGATGCAGGGATGCTCCCTGGGTGGCTCCCACTCTCTAGCCAACCTTTGTTCTCTTTGTGGGAGCACTGGCTAATGGAGGTGTACACCCTCTGCCTGATGGTTAGGTGAGGCTATAATTACCTCAGTAATAAAGGTCTGATTCTTCCCTGCTCTGCACCTCTTTGGCTGGTCAGGAATACTTGTCTAAAACGGGTGCAAAATGCTACCAGATCAGAAAGATGACGTTTTACATCAGTGGAAATGACCAGGTGTAAGGAACAAAGGCCTATATAACAATGCTCTCAACTCTGTTGTCCTTTAATTAAGTAGTTCCTTGGGCAATGACACTAATGAGGCCTTCTTTCCTCAGGGCTGGATTCTCTACTATCTAAGTGGGATGTGAGCTTTTCCTGGGGAGAAAGGCATTCATAATTTCTCCCTCCGAAGTAGTGTCCAATTTGGGTGGATATCACACTGCAGCCTTTCTCTTGGTGAGGACACCAGTGGGACTTCTCTTCGCTGCTCATTTTCCTGAAACCTACAGGAATTTTTGGGAGCTCTGCTCTTCTGTTGAATTTGACTGAATTTGGTCAAAGGGCTCAAAGTTAGCAGGGGGTAGGAAGAAAAAAGCATCAGATGAGACAGACTAAAGTCATGAACTTGTTTCTACTAAGAAGAGAAGGTTAAATACTATTTTTACTTAGAAGTGAGTCTTCTAGTTGTGTGGTAAACTTGCAGAGCATTTTTTGCTGCTTTGGTAGGCATGCCTGGCTGGAATTCGTGCAAGCATTATCAGTAAATGGAGCACCTACGAGTAAATACATGGAAGCAGGGCATGCAGCTCAGGGAAGCGGTGACATTACTTAGCTGGGAGCAGAAAAGAACTGGAAAGTTCATTAAACCCACAGAAGCAACAATCATGTTCACTGGGGACAGTGCTGACCAGACAAGGTCATGGGTCTAAATGGAGAAAGCAACTGAACAAAAGAAGCAGCAAGAGAAGAGTTTTCTTTGGGTTTGGTCCAGGACAGCAGTCACAACATGGCAGCCAGCAGGATGCAGGCACCATAAAGCCGGCAGTGCAGGCGTGGTGTTAGTATTGACCTCTGGCCACAAGACAGCAGGGACAGCCCCTTTCTCTTGTACAGTTTTTAATGGTCCAGAACTGCTTAAGGCCATTTAACATACATAAAACTTCCCCTATCATCACCGTCTGGCAGGACAGGCATCCAGGTAATGCTTTCCCTTCACACGTTCCTGAATGTCCCATTAATGAATAGGCACTGGCCTAACAAGAAACCTGACATTGCTTTAGAGAGTCCACATCCTTTGACGGCTATGTCACCACTGCAACCTAATGTCTCTTCTTCTGATAAAGCCAAGGCTAAAATCACTGAGGAAGCATCTAGGTTGCACCCCTAGAATTGCAAAATAAAGCTGCAGCAGTTCTCCAAAACATCACAGTGCCTGGGCAGTGGAGAAGTATCAGCTACACATGGCACAGCTCCT